>BHFT01051406.1:0-12164 GCA_004320025.1 Laticauda laticaudata
GGAGTTCGGGCCAGGTCATTTGTTTTATGTCCCTGGGCTTCGCCAATGCTTTGGCCATCTTGAACACAGTTGGTCCGTAATGCGTTAAAAAGACAGCCTTCTTACGCTGGTCTGAGATCTCTTCCATCTCGTTACTTTCTAAGTACATTTGGAAATGGTCTATGTAGGATTCCCTATCTTCTTCATTGGAATTGAAGGGTGCGGGCGGTGCATTATTTCCGGCCATCGCTTCAAACCTGGATTTCAATTCGCCGCGTGTACAGTCTCACGTTTTAGGACGATCCTATCCTTGTTGCCAGTGTTCCGTCCAGAAAAACGCGAGGTAGACTGGGTTCTAACAGTAAAAGTCTTTTGGCGGCTCTTTTGGATTGGTTCCTAGTGAACCAATCCCTATACCGGTTTTTCTAGCCAATCACATTCAAGGATTTGGAGTAAACTATTTTATACAGAACAGTAAGTCTAGTAATGGCTGAGGATAAAGAAATGCCAACTGAAAACATGCTCTTTCAGGGGTATACAAACCCATCCAAAATAAGCTGAGCTTCAGATATCAGGTTTAGTTTCCTATTTACCAACAATAACACCTTTCTGGATTTACTTTATCTTGATCTATCTTATCATGACCACAATCAGGTACAAGTGATGTTCAAGGTAATGTTACCAGAAAACATTTCACATTTGTACTTTAACAAGTCAGCACTTCCCTCAATTCTAGAAATAAAAATGATCATAAGTCTCCAGTAGAGTTTTCTCTAAGCAAGATACCAATTTTGTTTTGCTTCTTTGAATCTTCCGAACTCTTGGAACAATTTGCATAAATACCTTCCTGTATCTGATATATCCAATTTTTGAAGAAAGAAACTCCTGAGATATTGGAACACTGCTATCATGTCACCCCTAGTCCTTCATCTCATTAAACTAGACAAACCCAATTCCAGCAATCATTCTTTATATGTTTTCATCTCCAGCCCCCTAATCATCTTTGTTGCTCTTCTCTGAACTCTTACTTGAGTCTCAACATCTTTTTTACAACATGGAAACCAAAACTGGATTCAGTATTCCAAGTGTGGCTTTACCAAGGCATTATAAAGTGGTATTAACACTTCACATGAACTTGATTCTATCCCTCTGTTTATGCAACCTAGAACTGTGATGACTTTTTTGGAAGCTGCAACACACCGCTGGCTTATATTTAAGTGATTGTCCACTAGGACTCTGAGATCCCTCTCACTTCTTTCCTGGTTCAAACATCCTTTTAAATTTTGAAAAAAAACATTTCCTAATTTTAGGAGCACAAGGGCAAGAAAAAACAGTTCTTTGTTATTTGAATCCTAAATGACTGCAATGATGGAACAGGTTGCAAATGATATTACTGTGTGGCAACAACCATTTCTGAAATATTCTTGGACACAAAACCTGGCTGGTACACACAGCCATAGCTCATTGTTATAGAAGAGATAAGTCACAACAATGTTGTAAATTTCATTGGGGACAACCTAATTTTACAGAACATTTTGCCTTATCTGAATGATTTCTCCTGAATTCAGTCATTGTAGATGCAGTACAATCTTCTTATACCCCTACTGGTTTGCCTTATTTTAACCAAGTTAATTTCTGTAACCTGCAATGATAACATTCTATTGGGTTGTTCTTTGCCTAGCTCTTTTCTGCTCAACCAGCATTAGCTGGATGCCCCCCATCCACATCCCAGAACTGAATGTCTTGCAAGCATTCTCTGACAGGAGCACCGTTATCCCATTTTCAGAGTAATGAAAGTGGGCAGTGGTCTCTTGGTGTAAGGAAGAAAGGGAGGGAGAAAGCTAAATGCTTTGGAATGGACATCTGGCATGCAATAAATGCATTTCGGAAGTAATAAACAGGCCATTTTGAACGACTTCTGAAATTGGTTTCAGCACAAGCCGTTGGTAGAAAACAAGCATTTAGGAAAGCTATTTAGAGATATTTACAAAGCCATTTCTTCCTGTTCAAATGATTAGCGGTGCACAACCCACTTCCAGCCTGATCATTAATGGAGCCTACTGAGTTCATTCTTGCAATTCGCTGGTTGTGTCCTGCACACAAATCAAAGCAAGGTGGGATTTTGCTGTCCAAAGCAGAAAAGCTAAACATTAAAATCACCATGAAAGCTATACTAGCAATTCTGAAGTAAACGTATGGTCTTCAGTTTGGCATTAGCAATTAACTACTCCTATTGTAATCTCCTTAAGAAATATTTTTTGCAAGTAGGCCTGCTTCTACAAGCATGTGTGAATCCCATGCCTTTTCCCCCCATTGATCAATATTTACAAAAATAAAAAGGAGGATTCTATTGAGCAAAGGTTATCCAGTGAGCTAGCTACTGTGCTTCTGCTCACTGATCCATTCACACAAAGGTAGACATGCTTGCTAGCGTTATACAATAAGGCCACAAGAGAAGGAAGCATGAAAGGGCTCATCAACACTCTCCTTCTCCCTCCCAACTTGTACAATTCTGCTCAAGGTCAGAAATACCCAGGCTCCATCAAAGTTTCCCCTTCTTGGCCATTCCATGCTGTCTACAGCACAAACAAAAAGAAGATCAGTTCATGCTCTCAGCTTGCTGAGTGTTGTCCTATATTAGATAAATAATTTGAGCATTGTTTTGGGCCACCTTGATTTGTATGACATATTATTCTGAGATTCCAGAATAACATACAGTACAGGTGAAACTTGAAAAATTAGAATATCATGCAAAAGTTCATTTATTTCAGTAATGCAACTTAAAAGATAAACCTAATATATGAGATAGACTCATGACATACAAAGCAAGATAGTTCAAGCCGTGAGTTGTCATAATTGAGATGATAATGGCTTACAGCTCATGAAAACCCCAAATCCACAATCTCAGAAAATCAGAAAATATTCTAGGCTCAAAGTGTCCCACTCTAATCAGCTAATGAAGCCACAACACCTGCAAAGGGTTCCTAAGCCTTTAAATGGTCTCTCAGTCTGGTTCAGTAGGAATCACAATCATGGGAAAGACTGCTGACCTGACAGTTGTGCAGAAAACCATCATTGACATCCTCATAAGGAGGGAAGCCTCAAAAGGTAATTGCAAAAGAAGTTGGATGTTCCCAAAGTGCTGCATCAAAGCACATCAATAGAAAGTTATGTGGAAGGGAAAAGGGTGGAAGAAAAAGGTGCACAAGCAACAGGGATGACCGCAGCCTTGAGAGGATTGTCAGGAAAAGGCCATTCAAAAGTGTTGGGGACTTCACAAGGAGTGGACTGGGGCTGGAGTCAGGGCATCAAGAGCACCACAGCACAGACAGATCTGGACATGGGGTCAAATCGTATTCCTCTTGTCAAGCCACTCCTGAACAACAAACAACATCAGAAGCATCTAACCTGGGCTAAAGAAAAACAGAACTGGTGTGCGCTCAGTGGTCAAAGTCTCTTTTCTGATGAGAGCAACTTTGCTCCTCATTGGGAAACCAAGGACCCAGAGTCTGGAGGAAGAATGGAGAGGCACACACTGCAAGATACTTGAAGTCCAGTGTGAAGTTTCAACAGTCTGGTGTTGAATTTGGGGAGCCATGTCATCTGCTGGTGTTGGTCACTGTGCTGCATTAAGTCTAGGGTCAACGCAGCCGTCTACCAGGAGATCCTTCCCACAGACGAGCTTCATGGGGATGCTGACTTCATTTTCCAGCGAGAACTTGGCATCTGCCCACCTGCAAAGATCAAAACTGGTTCAATGACCATGGAATTACTTGTGCTTAATTGGTCAGCAAACTCACCGCTGACTCAATCCCATAGAGATGCTCTGGGGCATTGCCAAGAGAAGGATGAGAGACATGAGACCGAAACAATGCAGAAGAGCTGAAGGCCACTTATTGAAGCATCCTGGTTTTCTATCCCACTCAGCAAATGCCACAGCTGATAGCTTCCATGCCATGCTGCTATTGAGGCAGTAATTGCTGCAAAATGGCGCCAAACCAAGTACTGAGTACATATGCATGCTTTATACTTTTCCGAGGTCGCGATATTGTTCGAGTGTACATATCCTTGTTTTATTGATTGCATGTAATATTCTATATTTTCTGAGATTGTGGATTTGGGATTTTCATGAGCTGTAAGCCATAATCATCACAATTATGACAAATCATGGCTTGAACTATCTTGTTTTGCATGTAATGAGTCTATGTCATATATTAGGTTCACCTTTTAAGTTACATTACTGAAATAAATGAATTTTTGCACGATATTCTAATTTTTTGATTTTCACCTGTATGTCATGTTTTTAAAAAATATGCAGATTTAGAGCTGGTATCTCCAGCAGGCTGTGGCTTCTGTGTATAAACAGGGCAAAATGTAATTTCACAGAACATTAATATCACCTCCTTCTTTGCCCTGTTCACAACAACTTTGGAGTTTCTAGAGGTTGATCATCAAGTTACGTACTCTTAATTTATGATTCTTTCCAGCAATTCTAGAATCCTTGCCAGTTTGAATCCCTCAAGCCTCGTCTTCTGGTAAAGAAACTGAAGCTGTGATACAAACAGTCTATCCATTTTAAATCCCTTTGCACACCATCTCTTTACTTTGATTACCTTCTTTTGGTTGTTATAAATATTTTATTATTTTATGGAAGGCAATAAAGAGATGCAAATGTAGAACAGATAGCTGCTAAAAGAAGACTCATCTTTGAAAATGTGCTTCTAAAATAATTGCAAACTGGAAATTGTAAATGAGGGAATAGAAAGAAAAAAGTTTCTGACAGAAAATCCAAAAGTGGTTTCATGTATATGCAAAGTTAGTCTAAGTCTTTTCTTTAAGCAAAGTGAGCAATTCTTCATTATAGTCTCAACTGCTTGTCTCTTCTTCTTTTCCTTAAGTCCACTTCAGATATCCCAGACTGGACTGCAATGGGGTGGCAATAGGCCTGATGCTCAGTCTAAAACTAGGGCCCCTGCCCCACAAAACATGATTAGTCATTCCCCTGTTTATTTTCCTCCCTAACCATGTAGGGAAATCAAACCAGAGAGCTTATCAGTGTCTGCCTTTTCTTTCAATGGATTGTCACCAAACTAATTAATTCTTCGACTTTGCTTTTCTCTCCCAGATGTTTACAAACCCTTGCCTCAAATTCTTTTCTTTGACACTTGGAAAACAATAGTTTTAAATCAAAGGAGGAAAATACATGCAAGGTTGCATTCACAATGGATGGCGAGTGGGAGGAAATGACATCATCCATTGCTGCACTTGGAAATCAGTGATGGATGATATTGGCAATGGATTAAACAGAAAGTGTGAATCTGCCTTATGAGGAGACAGGGAGTAAATCCTTAACTCTTCTCCCCCTTCTGCCCCTTTGTCTGTCAGTCAGTCAGGAGGTCCTGAAGAGACATTGCCATTGGATTTAAATCTCCAAATGTATTCTCCAAATGTGTTCTCCAAATGGGCAGAAGTAAGAGATAAAACTCATAAATCATTAATAAAATTAGAGAGGGCAGAGGTTCAACTCAACTTTCAAACTGGTCCAGAGGCCTTGTGTGGAAGTGCCCATACTCTCCTGCTGAATTTGTGATGGAGGATAAAAGCCAAGTTTTAGCTGTAGCCATCAATCTTCAACTTTGTTTGACTTTCAGGTTGCAAAGGCAACTTTACATAGAGGACAGGGGCCAGCAGATAAACACCGCAGGATAAAATCCCTTGCTAACAGTTTGAAAGTTGTCTGTATTTGACAGACATAGATGACTGCTTTCATGCTTATGGTGAAGTGCTTTCTTGTTTATTTGGAAACTATGTTGTTGGGCACCTGCCAGTTTGTGGCACAACTGTACTTTACTTAAAGTAAATAAGATAAAAAAATTGAAAAAGGACCAAGGCTAGAAGTTGGGTAGCCATAGATCCAATTTTACAGAGGACAGTTCTTTGTCTTGGAAGTAGCTAATACACTTAGATCATTGTCTGTGATGAAGAATAAAGAAAAGCCCTAGTGACAAAGCTTCTCAAAGCTCACAGTTAAGCATGAAGATGAGTTAAGCCCTCATCTAAATTTAGCAATTAATTCACCGAAAGAAAGGATTTCTAAGGGGAAAAAAAATCAGGATCATGAGGGCACCTCATCTGATATTGATTGCACTGAATGTCATACAGAAATGTGTGGAAAGTTGGTATTTATAGAATGTCTAGAAATCTATAGAATGTGTGACAGTTTTAGACAAAACATGATGTGTATTAATGGTGGAATTCAAAATTTTTTATTACCAGTTCTGTGGGCGTGGTTTGGTGAGCATGGCAAGGGAAGGATACTGTAAAATCTCCAGTCAGAGGTGGTATTTGCCGGTTCTCCAAACTAGGTACTCAAAATTTCTGCTACCGGTTCCCCAGAACTGGTCAGAGCCTGCTGAATATCACCTCTGACCTGTTAGTATAATATCCTACATATTTTCCCTAGGCATTGAATATAATGCCGAGGCATTATGCAGAATGACAAGAACTATTTATTTATTTATTTATTTATTTATTTATTTATTTATTTGAGAGAAATGAAAAGGGTAACAGTCAGGACTAGGGTTAAAGCCCCTGTCACACTGCACCAACGGATGCAAAGAGGATGTAAAACGGACAAAAAAGCTTGCCATCCGTTGGACCGTTGTTAAACGCGAATGTAAACTCACTGCGCCTCCCGTTTTGGCTTCCTCTCTATCCGTCAGCATCCAGTTTATTTGGAATGTTTCATCCGCTCAGAAACTTTTTCAGGTCATGCTCAAAAACTTTTGCGCGGAAAAATGTAGCCGAATTTGTCGTTCTGCTATCCCACTAACGCATTCCGAACACATCCGTTCTGCAGATCCGTTACGCAATGGCCGCTATATCCGCTAGGGCATCCCGTTCCTACATTGCCGCGCATCGCTCCAATCGGACGCAGGGGGGAAAGCGGACGACGAGAACGGATTGCAGAACAGATGCAGGCACGGAAACATAAGTCGTTTAAAACGGAAAAAAGTGTCACGAGGAGGGGACATATCTCGGGATAATTGAAGGATGTCTACGGGCAGGATCCGTAGAGGATGCCTAGAGGATCAAAGGGGACACCTATACTGGGCCTATTAAAAGAGGGGAATGGCAGACTCGTCTGCAATCTCACTTTCAGACCAAGCAGCCCAGCTGTGCAGACCTCTGGCAGCTTCCATCTGACTTTCCTCTTTCCACAGAAATCCAGCATGTCAACTGTGGATCGTAACAGACATCGCTTCTTGGCAGCCACCATCCTTGCTGCAACAGTGCGAAGCACTACAGCTCTGTGAACTCACTACGGGAAGAAAAAGGAGGCGGCCTAAAGAAGCAGTCTGGGTCTGCAGATGGATAAGAAGAAGAGCAGTAAGCGACTGTACAACAAACTGATGGTTGGAGCCTCAGGAACGAAGACACTCGGGCAATCCAGAACTTCCATGAGGAGTCCTCCAGCTATGTTTGATGAAGTTGGTGCAGCGCCTTGACACCCAGGTAAGAACGCAAGGTACAAACACTCAACCTCGGCCCAGCCTGGAACTGGGCTCAAGGTGGTCACTCACTCTTGCGCCACCCTGCGCTCAGGGAGCTACCTACAGGAGCCATGCAGTAAGTGGCTGGAAGGGTGCCACACAACACCATCAGCGAACTTTTGGTAAGAGAGTGGTGCAGACATCATCGAGAAATACTGTGCAGGAGCCTCCTCCATGCCCCTCCATGAGAAGGATGGAAGAAAGTTGCATAGCACTGTATCAGAGGTGGAAACTTCCCGACACACCGTTGACCCGCCCCCGCCCGATAGATGGCAACACGTGGCCTGCCAGAGCACACCCGAAGTGGGCTCCAACTTATTTCAAACTACAGAGGGCTTCTCAAAGCAAAATCGGTCCCCCCTCCTTTTTGCCATGGTTGATACTGACTACAGGTGTCATGTACATTCGATGCTCAGGCAGCAGCTCATGTTCAGGATGCCGCAGGTATACAAACGCGAGTGATCTCAAGGAGGGGCTGGAAGTGCCAACTCATCAATGGGCTTTTCCAGATTCCAGACCCCCTGCCCCAATGACATGCAAGATGTGCCGCTACTTCATCGTGGGGATGACGCCTTCTCCCTCAGAAACTGCCTCCAGTGAAGCCCGTACCACTTCAAGACACCTGCCCCATGGAGAGAGGATCTTCACTACAGGCTGTCCAGGGCAAGGTGGGTGTGCAGAACGCTTTGGCATCCTGGCCACAGGTTCCAGATACTTCTCACCACCATGCAAGCATCGGCCCAGAGACTGATAGAGGGAAGGATCGTGGAAGCTTGCTGCATCCTGCCGAATCTCATGGCAACACGCGCTACCACCACTCTTGCGAACAGGCTCGTGGACCCTCCAACAAGGCATAATGGGGGATAACATGGAGGCCTGGGCGAAAGGAGGCAAGGCGGCAACTCTGATAGACACTGGAAGGATGTGCAAGGCTCCACAACAGACCTCACGTGAAAGGGAAGAAGCAGATGCAACCGTCCTGAGACACTGGTGCAACTCCCCAGCTGGAGCAGTGAAGTGGCAATAGACAGGATGATAGATGAATTGAATGGGTGCTTCCCTCAGCCTGTCTCATCAGACACGGATTGAGATTGTGCCATGTATGTTTGGGGTGGGCCTACAATGAACAGGCGTTTAATAAAGTGGTTTGTGTGACATGTGTGGATGATTATTACATTATTATTGATAAATAAAGGGGCCATCGGTATGTGCACCCAGGAGGGTGGACCATTACAGTCCACATGCTGGCAACTGGAGCTTATCTATCTCCCCTGCAATCCTTCCCCATTCCCCACAGCTATGTACCATACACAGGTTATCTGCCCAATCCACTGCTATCTATCCATTCCACAAGCACGCAAAGGGCTTAAACCAATTCTAAAAGTTTCCACTAAAAGAATTATTAAAAAAAAGAAATGAAGCAAGTGTGTGAATCAAAGGAATAAACTTGTATGAACAACATCAAGCTGTAAAAAAAAATGACCAAGTCAAGCCAATAAAGTCCCAGAGTAGCCAGTACCCAGTCTTTGCTACTGCTTATTGGTCATGGAGGTGTGCCCAGCTCAGGGTGAAGGGTCCCAAGGTGCTGTGGAGGTGGGTGGTGGCTGGAGTGCTGGTTTATCATCATTGGGGTGCCCTGCCCCTGAGAGACAACAGGGGACGTGTGTTGAGGAAGCTCTCAGACAGCTGGCTCAGACCCGTTGATGCTGAAGTCTTCCTTCCATCGCCGATGGGGTATCAGCCCCAGTACTGATTGAAGATGTACTTGAGGCTTGGGCTTGGCTGTGGTGGAGGGAAAGGAGTAGTGTAGTGGGGTTGTCTGGTCGCAGGCTGGGTGAGGGACTGTCGTGGTGGCATCGGTGGTGTGGGTGGCATCGCTTGTTGCTCGCGTGGGCAGATCATTGGCTGGTGGCTTAGCATTGGTGGCATCAGTTGAAACCGGTGGCAACGATGTCATCCAATGACTCTGTGCCTGGACTGGAAGGGTGCTGCTGTTGCTGCTGGACTCGCTGGTAGCCGTAGCCTGGTAGGTAAGCGCCTGTGGCAAGCCTTGGACATGGGAGGGCATTCCCTGGGGTGGAGGAGCAAACCTTGGGGACTGGTGGGAGCAGGTTCGCTCTTGTCTGGAGGGTTGTGAAGCCGCTCCGTGATCCGGTCCTTCACCACCTGGTACTTGGGGTTCCGCTATCCCATGTGAGGGTTGGTGACATAGGTGAGCGAAGGCTGGGGTTGGAGGATGATGAAGTCGGTCTGACAGCTTGAGAGAAGAGATCTATGCTGGTGCGGATGTGTCCCTGATCTCCCGCAGGACAGTGTGGCTCGCCCCTGCCTGCTGTCCTGGGCTCTCTGCCTCTGTGGAGGTGGAGCTGGGGGGGGTGGGATGCGGCTACGAGGTGTGGTGGAAACCTCGATGTTCTTCCTCTCTCCCATTTGCAGCCAGGGAGTCCTCCAGTGCTCCACCTATGGTTACAACGCTGTCCCACGGGTTCTTTCCCGTGGCACGCTCCACAGAAACGTGCCTGGAGACAGGGACTGACTTCTCGGCTGGAAGAGTACTGGTCTCAGCAGGGCTGCCTCGGAGAGTAGAGGTAGTGAGAGGGGCTCTGGTGCTCCTCGGTGGCGGGATCATCACCCTCCAGAAAGCGCAAACCTGGCCATGGACGTAGGTCTTCTGTCCATGCAGCTGCTTAACGCGTGGCTGGCCAGGATTCGTTCAGGTGCAGCTTCCCGGTACCAGGGTGGCATGTGCTTCCACGAGCCGAGGAGCTACCTCCAAATGTAACCATAATCACTGCCTCTCTCCATAGCAGCCTGCTTCCGCTCTGGTTGTCGCTGTAGAGACAAGTGTCTCTTCCGCCACAGATAGTCATTCTCTCTCCCAGCCACTCCAGCAGCCTCATCCTCGGTGTTTCCTCGACCTCAATGAAGTATTGGGCCTCCTTCCCGTCCCCGCATGATGCCTCTCTCTTCCTGCCCTTTGGCAGGACAGATGGGCCCTCATCAGAGGGGCTCCTCCAGGTGAGGCGCTCCTCCACACAAGCAGCAGCACCGAGCACCAGCAGTGATCATCACAATCCATCATCATCATCATCATCATCACAGCAGATCCATAATCCATCATTCATCATCAGCAAGCAGCAGCAAGCAGGATCAGTAGGACCTAGAATCAAAAGCAGGCAGCAGAGTAATGCACCCAGGAGCCATCAAGCAGCAAGCAGCACCAGCACGGACCAGGAGCCATGAGCAGGACCAGGCTGAGCCATGAGCAGGAACGTAGCAGGAGTGAGGAAGACCAGAGCACGAGCAGCTACGAGCAGTCCAGGAGCACGAGCAGGACCAGCAAGGACGCAGCAGGACCCGGACGAGCTTCAGCAGAGTGACGCAGAACAGAACACCCCACCAGGAGCAGCTTCAGCAAGTACGCAGCAGCAGAAGCACCACCGCGCAGGAGCAGGCTTCAGCTACGAAAGCTCAGCATATCAGAAGAGCAAAGCCCGAGCGAGTAGAACCCCAGCAGAAGCAGAGTATGGGACAGGGGCGGTGAGGGTGGTCTGTCCCTCTTGGCCAGGGATTGGCGCAGGTTGCTGAGACTGTTTATTCTGGCTGCTCTCCATGGTGTGGGTGCTGGCTGGCAGGGGAGGCTGGCAGGGAGGCTGGCAGGTCAACGCAAGGAATGGGCTAGGCCAGACTGGCTGTGGCAGGGAGGTTGGAAGCAGGCTGGCTAGCAAGGCTGGGAGGCAGGCAGAGAGTCAAGGCTGGCAGGGAGGCTGGCCCGAGGAGTGCTTGGAAGGCAAGGCTGGCAGGAAAGCTTGGCAGCAAGGCTTGCAATAGCAGGCATGCAGGCAGGGCAGGCAAGGACTCAATTGTATTCCTGCAGGCAAGGTCTTTCCTGCGATATGCTGGCCACGGTGCGAGCTGCTTCCCATTTATTATCCACGGGCTGTACCAATGCATCCCCCCCCCGCATGACACAATTGAACTGCGAGCATCCGTTAGGACCTTCCGCTGTGCCATGCCGCTAGGGCTTCTGCTCTGCATTTCCGCTCATCCGCCGTGCATTCGCTCTGCATCCGCGTCATCCGTCTGCCGTCCGGCTTTGCTTGAAGCCCCGCCGGTAAGCCCGTGCGGATGTGCCATCTCGCTCCATCCGCTTTCATCCTGCTTAGGGCTTCGTTCCGCATCAGCCGCTTGTCTTCCGCTGCCTGTGTCCTCCCCCGTTGTGTTATCCCGTCCGGTTGATGGCAAAATTTTGCCCCTTTTGAGAAGCGGATACCAATGGATGGAACAATTTTGCTGGTCCGTTGGTGGTCCATTTTGCATCCTTGGGCTGGTGTGACAGCTTAAGGTAACTAACTTCTAATCGTCTTAATTCTTCTTTAAAAGACAATATAGTAATTGAAATGAAGAGGAAATGCAAAAATAAAGTTCAGGATTTTCTTTTGCTGGATAAAACAAGCAAGAGAAAAAGACCAATATTCATCTACTGTTGCAACAAGGAAGGTTAGAATTGGCGAATTTTAGCAAGCAATAGTTTTATAACTTGGCACTTTGCCTTTTTGGCCTTTCATAGATATTGCCTAGGAAGAGGTTTGAAATGATTAGGGTTTCAACACTTAGACATCCCATTTTTGC
>BHFT01051407.1:0-60814 GCA_004320025.1 Laticauda laticaudata
AGCCACCAGCAGAAGCACACCACCAGAAGCAGCATCAGCAGAGTAAGCACGATCAGAAGCACCACCGCCATAAGCATCATCATCAGCTCCTCCAGAAGCAGAAGCAGCAGAAGTCCCAGCCCAGAAGAGCGAGCCTGTGCTGCAGAAGCCCCAGCAGAAGCAGAGTGAGGGCCAGGGGGTGGGAGGGTGGCCCTGTCCTCTTGCCAGGGCTGGCAGCAGATGGCTGAAGCTTTCTCTTCTTCCCATGGTTGTGGGGTTGCTGGCTGGCAGCAAGGCTGGCAGGAAGGCAGGCACCAAGGCTGGCAGGCAGACTGGCAGGCAGGCTGGCAGGCAGGCAGAGGCTGGCAGCAAGGCTGGCAGGCAGGCTGGCGCAAGGCTTGGGCAGGCTGCAGGCTGGCAGCAAGGCTGGCAGGCAGGCTGGCAGGGAGGCTGGCAGGCAGGCATGCAGGGCAGGCTGGCAAGGCACTCGATGTGTCTGGAAGCAGGTCTTTCCTCTGAATGGTGACCTGCTTGGGAGCTGCCTCCCTTTATATCCACGGGGCTGACGCAATGCATCCTCCCCGCATGCTAGTGAACGCTCGGCATCCGCTTGGCATCCGCTAGCATCTGGTAGGCTTCCGCTGTGCATCCGCTTCATCCGCTAGGCATCCGCTGTGCATCCGCTTCATCCGCTCGGTGTCCGTTCTGCATCCGCTGTATCCATTCGTGTCCGCTTTGCTGCGGTCCCCAGAAGCCTTGCGGATGTGCCATCCGCTCCCATCCGCTTCCATCCGCTAGCCGTGGAGCATCCACTTTCCATCCGCCCTGCGTCCTCCCCCCGTCCGTTCCTTTCTGTGTTATCCGCTCTGGTCATGCAAATTTTTGCCCCTTTTGAGAATGGATAACAACGGATGGAACATTTTTCTCATCCGCTGTGTCCTTTTTACTAACGTTTTGCATCTGTCGTCCAGTGTGACAGGGCCTTAAGTGGCAAAATGTCCCTTGAGGCAAGAAAAAGTTTGATGTTCATGGACATATAAGCGATAAGGCCATTTTGAATTTCAACAATCAATTTGGATCCTGATTTAATATTTCCCAAAAAGATCTCACCAAATGTTTCTTTTCAATGACTTGTAAATCAGGCATGAAGATTAAAATATTCCCCCTGTGATTTGTCAAAATTGATACTCACTGCATATTCTTCTGGAAAAGATATTAACAGCTAAGCATATGTCTTGTTCAACAGAAATGGCATTGTGGAAAATTGTGGCATATTAATTAAATGGCATGTTTTCTCCTCCAAATTGAGGGAAAAAAATTAATCTGCTCATCTACAATTCCTCCCCTCTTTTCAGTATGTCATTTGCGTTTTCAAGGTTTGTTTCACTGTTTTGTCAGCTATCAATCATACTTTATTGCCAAAGATATTGCTGGCCCCAGATTCTGATGTATAAAGAAAATAATTCAAGAATTTTTAAATTCTGGGAAAAGACCAAGGTTGTGATAAGGATTAGTTAGTTTGATTAATGTATGGATGGCTTATTAATATAAAAATATATGAACCTCAATTTAAAAAGTTGGTTCTCATGTTCTATCTCTTTGAGCCATTGGAATATGCAATGTCTTATTTGTGAGTATATATTGCTTATGCTACTCAGACTGGCGTTGATGGTGAACTGAAAGTAGATGTGAGTATAAATCAAAGTCACAAACACAATTTTCAGCCACAAGCAGCCCTTTTTAAACACTTGGCCTGGAAGGGCCATGGTAATGATATTACTGGAAGTGGGGAAAACAGAACAAACTTTATATTTCATTTTTGAAAAGTAAAACATAGGTAAGCATGAACTTTGGACTGTAGTACGTATTTATAGAAAAATCAGTCTTAGGAGTGTCTAGAATGTGGTCCATTAAACAAAGCTAGTGTCTTTTCTTTGATGGGTGTCCATTAAAAGGGAGTAGGGTTACTGATGAACCCAGAATGTTAAAAAAAAGTTTTTAAATTCTTTGTTTAGTTCAGGATCTCCTTCTGCCTCCACTTCAATTAACCTATTTTTCTGCATGTGCTGCTTAGTTTGGATTTGATATATTCAGCATTCAGTTCATTAAAATCATAATTACTTGATAGCTATTTCTGTGTGTTTTTGGATTACTAACTTCAACAATAATCATATTCATCGGCCAAGTATTGATGTCTTAGGAGCAGGAGGGAAACATGCAAGGAAAGTGTTCAGCAAAATTAGTCATTAAAAATCGATTTCTTCTAAAATAATTCTGTTTGTGATACTTTGTACACTTCTGAAAGACTGAACTTTCATCTAATTATTCCCTGCAGTTAGATTCAGCAGAGGTACAAAAGGGTCAAGTAACTCATTCAGCATTTCAACATAAAATTATAGCCTAGAGGAAACTTAAATCTTCGCTCTTCAACATTTGGGATATTTCTTCTAAACATTCAGGGGTTGGGTGTTTTTGTTTTTGGTGTTATAATTTTCTTGATAAAAAGTGAAATTCATTAAATATTGTTCCTTTGAATTCTTTGTTTATTCAAATGTGGCTTGCATAGCAGAGAACATTTGATTGATTGATACATTAACATCTTGTTTTTCCTCTGTTCTTCTATTTGAGTAATATAATGTCAGTTTTACTTAGTAGGCCATGAGCTGTTTGCAACTGGGCTGAGGAAAGGGCTGACAAGCATGCTTATGCACGCACATCCCCATTTGTGCGAACATGTGCTGGCTGCTCCATTTGCATCAGCAGCGGGCATGTGTGCACGGCACTCACACAAGTGGAGCTGTGTGCATGCATGCTTGCCAGCTGGTCGCACAAAGTATCCTATCTCCCTCCTGCCCACACCACAAAGCCAGAAAGGCTGGGGGACACTGACCAAGTTAAGGACCAAGACAGAAAGTAGGAGACTTTGAGTCCACTTTAGCCATCAAAGCTGACTTTGGGCAAGTGCAGTCTCTCTCAACTCAATCCACCTCACAGGTTGTTGTTATGAGGAAAATAGGAGAAGGAACGTAGTTGCGTATGTTTTCTGCCTTGAATTATTTGAAGGAAGGAAGGAAGGAAGGAAGGAAGGAAGGAAGGAAGGAAGGAAGGAAGGAAGGAAGGAAGGAAGGAAGGCAGTTTATTGAATAAGTGAATAATGAGAGCAAACAGAAGTTTACTAGTAGAGTTAATGAAGGAGAAGAGACAAGGAAGGCAATAGAATAACCAGAGAAACTATATATTCTGGGCTTTTGTATGCTCAGCTGTCATTGGGTAAAAGGATAATTTTCTGAAACTGCTGCTTGTTGCAAGAAAATTGACCTGAGAGGTGCTGACTGTTAATTGTATTTAAGTGACTGCTTCCTGCTAAGTAAGGCAGAGACTGTTAAAATAACACAAGCAAATGCTTTCAAGAAAGAAATATAGAGAATTAATAGTTTCTCCATGGGGTTTGATAGGGGAAATGCCAAAAAGATTGCATTGTTAACATGAGAACACGGGAATTCTGGAGAATCCTTTATACTAATTGATTAATGATTGTAACTATGATTTATATTTTATAACTTTTATCTGCTGTTATATGTATAGTGAGCTTATGTATCAAAGACAAATTCCTTGTGTGTCTTCTTATTGGCCAATAAGAATTGAATTCTGTTCTGTTCTTTTTTGTTCTATTACATTCCCTTCCATTCATTTTAAGAAACCAAAGTGATTAGGATTTAATAGGAATCTGCAGTTGTTATCTGCAATGTTTGTAGCACATTTGTGATCCTGTACAAAAACAATCTTTCATAACCCTGTAGCAATGCAAATTTGGACTTGAAGAAAAAGTCAGAGGATTAGAACTGCAACTAGCTACAATTGATGAAAAACAATGGACATTTACTGTTTTACAAAAAAAAAATAGTTTCTTTAGCAGAAACTATTTCAAAGAACAAGCTCAATGGACAAGAATAAAAACAGAAGCAAGAAACAAAGATCTTCTGCAGTGTTAGAATTCAAAAGTAGTTTTGCTGGATCTTTCAGATGAAACATACTTTAAGCCCTTGGGACAGAAACAAAAGACCAAGAATACAAGCTATCTACGCATAGTAGATTCTGTCCTTTATAGGAGCTTCCACATTAGAAATATAGAGCACTTATAATACCACGTCTTCATGTTGGAAGTTTCATAACTCCACCCTTCCCCAGGGAAGCAATTTTACTGCATATTCTTTGGTGGTTCCATATTACTTGATCATCAGGAGGCAGTTTCATTGAGACTTATTAGGCACTCATAGCAATTATAGTTTATATAGATTTTATGTGGTTCAGATCCCTCTCCTGAGAAATGAACTCATAGGTCATTCTACTTCATACAATACAATTAGTTGTATGCACTAAAGTGGCCTAGATAGATTGGATTATTATGAAGGGAGATAAATGGACACCTTCTACTATACAAGTTCTCAAATTATAGAGAAAACTGTTATTAATCCAAGCAAGTAGTACACCCAGAAGTACTAATTCTATTTCTATTGTGAGGTGATATTAACAGAATCTTGCAAGACTGAAGGTATCTGATGTATGGGACGACCAGGCTAAGCCTGAGGGAGGAGTAAAGTGTGTCATCAGTCTTAAGTTGCTTTGCATCCACAAGAGATCTAAGTCCATCCCCCTTGAATTCCATTAACTTTTATCTACTGCCAGTTTGCTTTGACCTTTAGTAGTTCAGATTCTTGTAGAGAGAGTTAGCATGCAATGAACGCAAACTCATTTGAACTGCCTTGCTTTCTGATTTCTTCCATCTGACATCTCTCCTGTCCTTCATTTTTACATTCCTGAAAACTAAGGAGAGTCCCTTCTGCAATGCTTTTACTATCCTTCCTTTGGATTCAAATTTCATTTATCAGACTGTCATCTAGGATGTGGCTGTTCCTCCTGTTTCCCAAGATCCTTCCCCACAAGCTATTACAGTAGCAATGTGTGTGACATCCAACAGTTAACTAGTTTGCATATTGCAATATTATGTAGTACTTTTCAAAAGGTTCATTTAAATCAACATATGTAACATCTGCAGCATGCCTGCACTTTACAAAATATGCTATCCAATCTAGGTTTATTTTGACTTGGAAAATAACTTGATATCTTAAAATAAAGCCCAGGAAAGCCAAGGAAACACAGCTGGCTGACAAAAAGAACAGAAACATTTTAAAAAAGCTTTCTGATGATTTTTGAACCAGCAAGCTTCTATTTATATAGAAGCAGATATTATAACCTTTGTGCTGTTACAATATTTATGGTAAAAATAGAAGTCATTAGAGAACATCAGAGCAGTAAGTAAGGAATTTTCATATTAAACTGATTGTTCTGCCTGCATGTATGTGTATGCTGATATTTATCTGTTCAGTAACATCAGCACACAGTAAGGAAATAATAGGAAATTGCTTTCCTGGGACAGAAATTTGGAAGAGCATGGCAGCAGGTGGAGGATGTTATAACTTAAACTTGGATTTAATACCTTACAAGCTATTGGCAAAGATTCTCAGTCTGGGGAAGATTTTCTTAAGTGGCTTAGAGTCAAGGCAGCAAGAACTGAGGGCAAAATCAGTTAGTGTGGCTATGGTTCAAAACTCAATGTAGTTGAATTCGTATATGGGACATGTAAGGGGATTTTAATAAACTAAAAGCAAGGATAAATAGAAGTCATGACAAGAGAGGAGAGCTTTAGTTTCTACAAAAGGAGAAACTAAATGCATGAGTGCAAACAACTCAAATGAGGAAAAAAAATAAAAGACAGCAAAAAAAAAAGTAACGTAGTTACATGGAAAATTAACAAAATGTTGAATAAAAAAATAAAATGGACACACATAGAAAAAGGGAATAATATATTAAGTTTTCCTAGATACCCATATTGCCAGCATCATGAAAACTGAAGGCCAGAATTAGATAAGAACTGTTGCAAGATATCAAGCATAAAAAAAGATATTTGGATAAGTTTTTAAGATAAAAGAAACGATACCAGTTTGGGGGGGTGGGGGGGAGGTGAAATTCTAACAGATAAGAAGGAAAACTCATATTTTGGCCCTGATCTCTTTTCCTGAAAAATATATATTTGAATCCCATATTACAGATGCTTATCTCATACCATTTCATTGTTTTGGGGTTGTTGTTGGTTTTGGGTTTCGTAATCCAGAATGAATTTATTGTTTCACATGGACGAACTAAATGATTGATTCGTAATACAATTGAAATGCCAACGGTCCCTTCATTCAGAACAGATACTAGTTGAAGAGAACAACAAGATTATCAGAATTGTAACAAGCATTGTGGAAATGCAAAGTAAAAAATATATTATTTCCAGCTATTCTTATCAGATTGTTTCTGTCTGGCAATCACAAGGAAGTTTCCTAGGACAGCTGATTCTTTCAAGAAAATTTAGAAATTCTTTCCATCTGTGTACACCTGGGTGGTTGTGAAGTGAATGGTTAGATATTAAGATGAATTGTGAAATCAATGTTAGAGACAGAAAAATATCTATATGTGCCAATAGATCAGAGGTAAGTTGCCCTTTCCTCTTATTTTTATTGGAATGCATTTGAAACTATAAACCTGAAAGCATCTTATAACTGAGAAGGAAGGGAAAAGCTTATACAAATTATTATTCTCTCTATCTGTTTACCCCATTATATATTTTGGTGGTTTAAGAACTCCTGAAAGACTTCAGCATTGCCATATTTTTAATTATCTTTTTTAATTGTATTTTTTGTTAAAAGCTGCAATTAAAAAGATTTTAAAAACGATGGCAAATTAATAAAAGAAGAAAGAATAGAAAGAAAAAAATAATAATATAATAAAAAAATATATAAAGAAATGTCTTCCCCCTTCATCACAAGCATAAACAATTTCAGTAACATCTCTTTCTCTTAAAATGCAGCAAATAATATCTTACTCCTATCTCTTATCTATAAAAAATATTTAAACCTCATTGTTTCAGTCCTGATCAGCAAAAATCCATGAAGCATTTTACCAGAGATAGTTTATCTATTTTAACCATGATCAAATAAACAAATTTTATATTCCTTCCTCTTACTTTAAACAATCTTAATCTTTAGTCCCTTTAAATAATGTCCCAGAATTTCATTTATTTTCATTTTTCCTTCCTATAAAAGTTTTCAAGGCTTTAACAAGCTTCTTCTGTAAATCCAACATAGGAAAATTATCCAGGTCATTCTTCTGATTTACTATTTGTTTATCCTTTTTAATATTAAGACATCAACTGTTTTCTTCTGTGTGTCCAATATATCATCTTTCTCCATATCATTTTTCTACCCTGTAATTTTTAACCCCATTTTTAGATAAGTCTCAACCTAGTGAAACTTGCTCCTCTTTCATAAAGCTTTTGAAACAAAGAGTATCTTATAAAGGCACACAATATTAAAATTAATTGCTATATCTGTTGTTCAAAAATATTCTTCAATATGTTCTATGTTAAAATATTTTTGCTTTGTTCTGTATTAGCAAATCAAATTTAAGTGTTCTTCTTTTATTGTAATATTTATTCCTTCTGGTTTGCTTTAATGTCCAGTCTTCAAAGCTTCATCCTATCATGTTTTTTTTAGGAAAATTCAAAACAAAAGCATTTTTTCACAGGAAAGATTCTTATAATTAATTCCCAAAATGTATTTCAAATCTGGCCCGATTCTCTTTATAACTTTTCAAATCAAAGTTCTAATCACTCTTTTGCTATTTATTCCAAAAGAACTTTTCAAATCCTTCAATTTGAACTGAAAATCTATTTTGCTAAGGATTGAAGGAAACTCACATGGTGCTGTAAAATTTGTCAACCCAAAGGTTTCTAATAGCTGAAAAGCAGTTAACAAGAACTTTCCAAAATGAAAAAGGGAAGTATGCAAACCTCATGTCCTTTTCAAGGCACTGACTATACTTTAAGCAACATTACTATGACGTCACATCCCAGAGCTCTAAACCCACCAGAGACCACTGTCTTGCTGTGTTCATGTGAGGAAATATGATCTGGAGCACATGTGAGTGATTTCATCTTTTTTGGGTGGGTCTGGTCCACTTGTGGTGATTTCATATTCTCTTCCTATCTGGTCTTTTTGCTGGGTCTTCATTCTGCTGCAGTCATCAGTTCTGCTTTTAACAGAGCTGTCTTCAGTTTGCAGTATCTTCTCTGAAAATCCCTTATCTTTTATCAGCACAGAAAAAGAAGAGGGCATTGAGATCATGTGTATTCAATTAGCCTAAAGCATCATGAAAAATATTGCCTTAAGTCTCTATTTTAGAAATCCATTATAATCTTTCCAAACTTTGTATCCTCTATTTAGCCTGGAGATTATGGGAATTATCCTGGAATTATGAGAATTTAAACACTCCAGTCAGGGGTCTTCAAACTTGACTGTTTTAAGACTTGTGGATTTCAACTCCCAGAATTCCTCCTGCAGTCATGTTAGCTCAGGAAATCTGGGAGTTGAAGTCCACAAGTCTTAAACTTGCCAAGTTTGAAGACCCTTGCTCCAGGTGATCATACTATCTGAAAACTACCACTTGCATGGTAAATAAAGATATTTTTTTTAAAAAAGTATATTTGTTCTGTTATTGGCATGTAAAACACATTGGAAGAAATGTTAGAATGAACATCTTCACATCAATTTTCTAATTGCTCAATAAGGTTCAATAACTTCTTGGACTTGGACTTTAATATATTCTAAGATACTCATATGTTATGGATAGCAGTAATGTTCTGAGATCAACAAGTTCTATTGCAATGAAAACTATCAGAGTTCATTTGCTATTATTCCTCCATCCTGTAAACGTTTGCAGTTCTTCATGACTTAAAGTTTGCTTTCTGGTTTCTCGTTTCTCATACACTAATCCTGAATGAATAAGCGTCTATTTTAACCTTCAAGGCTTGACAAAATGGCTGGATGACAAAGCAGTGAAAGCTCTTTATGACTTTTGAGCCTCTGCAGCAGTATTTATTTATTGCTAAGCAACAGATTCATGTCAGAGAGATTTACCAATTGCAGATGGTGTGTAGG
This sequence comes from Laticauda laticaudata, assembly GCA_004320025.1. Classification (NCBI taxonomy): domain Eukaryota; kingdom Metazoa; phylum Chordata; class Lepidosauria; order Squamata; family Elapidae; genus Laticauda; species Laticauda laticaudata. Next base: position 9,021 of record BHFT01051407.1, read on the forward strand.
TTTGTTAAATTTTGAGATACTTTTGGTACCACTCTTTCAAACTGCACTTAAAATACTAGTCCAAAGCATTGGTATGTGTGAAGGGCCAGGCCGGAGGGAGAGGAGGTTGAAAGAAAGTATTAATGTTATAATATTTAATCATTTTTCTGTGCAATTCTACATTTTTTTCCAGGGAACTCCTTTAAGGAAATATTGTCCACATTGCTATCTCCTATTCCTTGACTTCCTATCTTTCCAGTCTTCAACTGTCTTCAGTATAATGTACAAAATTTCCCCTTTTTTCTTTGGCCTAGGTGAACATTTACACATTTAACTACATTAAGGATATTCCCTTCTCTTACAAAAGTAAGCTGTACAATTGAAATGCTTGTCAATGTCTCTTTCAGATCAAACCATTTAGATCCTTAGTGTAATAAAATTTGAGGACAAAATCCAGACAATTTCAACTCCCCTGTACCATTTTCTTTACACAGAGAAGGAGTTTTCTAACAGATTACCTCTTATTCCTGTCTTCTCATCGGAGCATTTTTTTAAACATATTAAATGACTTTAACCACATTTAGTAGTAACTATGGGAATTGACACACTTAATGGTCAGAATGATGCATAGAGCAAACCTAGTGATACAACCTCCTGTATACATCATATACATACATACATACATACATACATACATACATACATACATACATACATACATACATACAATCAAATTTAGTGATGGCATAGCTGCCAAAATGTGGATGATACAAAATCTCCTTTTTTTCCCCAGGGGAAAAAAAGAATTTATTACAGAAACCTAGCAGGAGCAAAAGAAATTCAGGAAATGTGTTCTGTATCTATGTCCCAGTGAAGTAAAAGGGGTTTCAGTATACTTATGAATGAAATTGAAATCAACCTAATTTAAAATAGTTTTTAAATGATTCATGAATATTAAAATGTGAATATTGTTAGACATAATAAAACAACTGATCAGCAGAATAAATATTTTAAGGTACAAACAAGCTATATCTAAGCCTCTTAAGAAATGGAAAACCTGTTATGATATAAAATTGGTTGTATTTTACTAAATGCAAATGGATTGTAAGGAACTGGACAAGAAGTAGACCCTGTCAAAATATTATTAAATCCTAATAAAATATCTACCAATATTCAGAGTTCAAGTTGACTATTAGAAAATTATACAATCCATTTAATTCACTACCTAAAATGAAGTTACATAATGTATCATATGTAGTTTTGCCTGCAAAACATGGAACATTTGACCTTTGCATATTGTGCTATTCTTCTTCTTGGAAATTTGAAGTAAGAGAGGAAACAAATAATGGATATTTTCTACTTTAGGATAAATAATAAACTTTGATCTATTGACCTGTTCTAGTGATTTGTTACAGATATCAGCAAGGGCATCAGATTTCCATCTACTGGTAAAACCACACATGCAGTGCTACAGAACAAAGATTATATAGCTATCTGGCAAGGAACATACACTGATCAGAACAGTTCAGATTAGTTGGTTTTCTGTATATAATTATTCCTTGTGTTTTCCTATTGATATTTTTAGATAAAACTGTATATATTTTTTCTTTTTATAGTATTTTTGCATGCCATTTTATCTCCTTACACATTTTTGCAAAACACTTTCTTCAGTGTAATGCAGTTTTGTATCTTTCATTTCATTAATATTTCTCTTAAAAATTCAGTATTGTCTACCTTATTTGTTGGAAACCTGCATCATGGCATTTGGAGAAGTGCACATTTGGAAGGATTATTCTGGTCTGTTCCTTAGTTCGGAAGTGCAAAATGGGACATGTTTGTATGCAAATGTAAACAAACAAATTCATCTTCTGTCCTTAAAAGGGCAAGCAACAGATCATTTAACTGTGTGATTATAACCTTCATGATATGTCTCTCTGAAGATTCACAGCTTTAATTTTTATTTATTTATTTTTTTAGTACACACAATAGATAAAAGAAGTATTCTTGTCCCCAAGGTAACATTTTCATCAACAAACACATTTTCTTGTCGGCATTCTTTTGCAAAGCAAACGTGGAGGATAAAGCAGAAACAGGTGGCATTTTATTAAAAGAAGAAATCATGCATCTTCAAATTAAATTAGCTTAGAAACACAGCAGCTGTAAGGAAAATGTTCATTTGGAAATGTGTCTTTGTTATCAGCTCTGAACTCAAAGGTTTATCAAGCAGGAAAAGACAAGGAGAAAGAAACATGTTCTTCTGCAAACTATGCTGTAATCAAGGATTCCCTAATGTGAAATGAGGCTAGATTTGACTCAATCCCTGTGTGTAGATTACAAATTCTCCTTTTGGGGTTGCCTATATTGTTTTAATTATTAACAGCAAAAAATAATGTAAGAATTAAAATTGGTGTTTCTGTAAAAAAGGAGAATATTTTCACAACTAGAAAAAAACCCTGTGAGTAAGTGTTTAATAAAAAAAGTCTGTGTTCTCTGTAAATCACATCAGATTCTCTATCCACATGTAATCAATGACAATATGCTGATAGATAAAAGAAGAATCTGTCTTTTAATATCTTGACTATTTTATTGGCTTGAATTGAAAGGCAAATATAATCAGTCATCATATTTCCTTTCAAAATCCTATCAACAAAGGCTCAGGCTCTTTAATATGCCTCATTCATTCATTCTCATTCATTTATATGTACAGTATGATATACTAGATGGATACCCATGCTTCACGACAAAATTATGTGATTGGGGTATGCAGGAGAAATTCGGTTGACAATCTGTTGGCTCAGTGGTGGTTGATGATTGAAACACATAAGGGTTTTCCTTTCCTTTCCCCATTCCTTTCCTCCTCCTTTCCTTTCCTTCTTTCCTCTTTTCCCCTCCCTTCCTCCCTTGCTTTCCTCCTTTCTATTCCTTTCCTTCCTTTCCTCCTTTCCCTTCCCTTTCTCCTTTTCTTTCCTTCTTTCCTCCTTTCCTTTCCCTTCCTCCTTTCCTTTTTTCTTCCTTTCCTTTCCTTTCCTTTCTCCTTTCCATCTACCCATCATCCATCTATCTATCTATCTATCTATCTATCTATCTATCTATCTATCTATCTATCTATCTATCTATCTATCCAGCAAAAGTGTTGTAAAATGCAATCCTCCAACTGTTGTCCGAAATATGCTTTTTTCAGGAAACAACTGGACTTTCTGGGGTTGTTTTTTTTTTGAAGATGTTTTGCTTCTCATCCAAGCAGCTTCTTCAGCTCTGACTGAATAGTGGATAATAAAAATACTACAATCTTTGATGCCAAAGTAGCTTCCTGTTTGGAAGTGTATTTTGCATCCTTTTAGGGGGTCATTGAGGCAACTTGGAGGTTTGTCTATATGCTCTGGTCACCTGAATAGTGGAAATGGCTGTGGAGTTACTAAGGTAATGGAATATGTGGCAACTGGCAGTTGGAACAAATTTCTTTTCAGGTGGGGAGGAGGAATAGAACTCCTTAGCATCAGAGCATGTTAATTACTGCATTAAGAAATACTAATGATCTGATGGTCATTTTGAAAAATCCTTTCTTAGCGAGCATCTAGAAGCCAAGAGGAACATACATGCCACATTTCAATTTTGTAGGCTTTATGGTCCTGGAGATTTCATGATGCTGTGTGAGTGGTATTTTGCTTTTATACATATAGATGGATATCCCTCTTAGGCAATAAACCATCTCAGGTAAATATATAGAACTACATTTATATTTTGGATCCTTCAAATATTGCTGAACTAAGATACAATTCTCCTCACCGTTATCTATGGAGGCTAGGATTGTATGAGCTGTAGTTTGATCGTTGCTTCAAATCCCTGATGCAAAATTAGTATCATATTTTAGTGGATAGGAAATGAAAGAATAGGCCAGTTTACATATAGCATTAAGTTCCAAAACATGAATTTATGATGGTTGGGTTAACATATTATCCTAAGACAAGTCATCCTATTGCTTGCCAGAGTATGGCTTATTTTAATTTAATGTGTTTAATTTCCTGCTCTAGTGTTGTAAACCAGAGCTTATGCTTTAGTTTCTATGTAGCAAATCACAGCTTTATGCAGAGTGAAAACCCATGCTATGACTTAGTGTTATGTGTAAATCAAATGTGCTGAATGTGTATGGAATAAAATCATCTTTATTATTTTACCATTCATATCTCTCACAGTATGACATGGTGACTGAAATAGTTTAACACCTATCTTACTTGAGTCAAATGTTATTGAACACAATCCAAACCTATGTAAACAATACTGTGTGTTTTTTCCACTGACCTTCTTTCAAAACTGATGGTATACTTCGTTTGCAAGAAAACAAGCAAGCTCAGGTGGTACCAAGGACCTCTCATTTCAACCCTGAGCTACAAATATTCTCTCTTTTGTACCCAAAGACAGTTTTTGAAGCAGCTACATACATCTTCAAATGCAATGGGCTGTTTTAATACTTCAAAGAGAGATACTGTTTTTACACTGATGTACTCTGCAAAAAAGCTCTTTCAAATATTTTACATCAGCCTCTGCTTTGTTTTCACTTCATTATCCCTAGGTTCAACTACAATTGGCAGAGCTGATAACACCAGCACATAATTCTTTCAATAATATTGTGATTGCTACAGGGATTTTTTTTTTTTTGTTCATAGCAGTTCCAGAATAGAAGATAGAAATACAAATCTTTTCAAACTGCAGTAATGGTTCCCAAATATGGATTAAAAAAGCATCCTTCTCCTTCTTCTAGCAATTGCCATTTGGAAAGCTAAATGGGTTCGTTCAAGGGTATCTGTTTTGATCTCTCAAAATTGGCAAAAGATGGATTACATCATAAGATCCATAGCAACACGGCTAGAGTCAAGCTTTGCAAAATGTTATCAGTACCGAAAGGCCTTTCAGTAAAATAGGCCCATTAATATATTTGCTAGTTGGACATTATCTGGTTATTCCAACATAAGGGAGGAAATCAAACAGATCATGGCACAAAAAAATGTTGATTGTATCCTAGTTTGTAGCTGCCTTGGTAATTTCAAATGTACTATTGAAAGAATTGGTTTTAATTGGTATTTTGCTATGAATATGCTCAGTACTATACCAGATATGGAGCCAATATCTTTTTGAAAAGCTTGTTCCTATATTATTAACTGAAGAAATGTATACTTAGCCCATGATGTCAATAAACTGGTCAGTCAATTCCTGTCACAACCAATGGATCAAAATTCAGATGAGCCAAAAGAAAAGGTCCTGCACTTGAGAAAAATCTGCTAGAAAGGAAAACAAAAGATGTTTACAAATGACCATAACTGAGCTCAAAATTTATGTTGATAATCAAGACAATTGTTAAGTGACTTTTGCCCCATTTTATGACCTTGCCACAGTTGTTAAGTGAATCACCCCAGTTGTTAAAATAGTCATAGAGTTGTGAAGTGAATATGGCTTCCTCATTGATTTTGCTCGTCAGAAGTTCACAAAAGGTGATCACATGAACCTGGGACATTGCAGCCGTCATAAATATGAGTCAGTTGCCAAGCATATGAACTTTGATCATGAGACCATGAGGATGTTGCAACAGTCGTAAGTGTGAAAAATGATCACTGTTTTCAGTGCCGCTGTAACTTCTGATCACTAAATGAACTGTTGTCCATCAAGGACTATCTGTACTTCATAGTAGGCCTGCACATGTCATGACTCCTGAAATTAAATGCAGGTTGTTAGCCATTAATAATGCCAAGTGCTTGACAAATTCCCTGCTTCAGAAATCCACAAAAAAACAGGCTTACCATATTATATGGACTGCAAAATCCCAGGAAACCAGTAGATGGCAGTGAAGAGATATAGAAAAAGTTTAGTTCTAGTTGCCATCTAGTGCACATCTAAATTTTTTACAGCCCATTTTTTTTTTTTTTAGTGTATGGCACATGTTAGCCTTGGATCACAGAGGTGGCTGGCTGCCTCTGTAAAAGGAATTTTTTCAGGCAGTGTTATCCTGAATGCTGGTAGGCAATTGGAGGAGGCTCCTTTCTTGTTCCTACATGGTTTATTTGTTTCTGGGAATCAAGCTGCCAACCTCAGTGGCCCAGCATCTTACCACGTGAACCACCATGGCCCCCTCACAGCCCAGCTAAGCTAAACAGGAGCAAATCTTGGAAGTAAACTAAAGACTGACTATATATGACTGGTGTGCTTTTTGCGGTCATATTTCTTATTCCCAGTTTAGTATGCATTTATCCATAGGTTCTGAGGCAGATAGTAATAAATCATATGACCCTAAAGATTCTATTAACTTCCCAATTCTATTCTCTGAACAATGAGAAATACTCAGTGATGATGGCACAAGTAATCCTGCAACTGGAGAATTGTGGACTGCCCATCTTTGCCCCACAAAATGAATGGTTAATAGGAACAGTTTTTTGCAGAAACACTTCTTTCTGCAAAAGCATAATCGGATACAAATCTTAATACATTGGTAATTTGATAAATACATGCTATTTTCATTAACACTCAGGGCAATTTATAATGTGACTGAAAAGCAAGAGTAAAATTAAAGATAACTGGACAATTGGAACACAATGGAACAATAAATGATTATTAGGACAAGGCTTAAAGGATCTGGACAGAAAAAGAATAACTAGAACATATTAGTAAAGGCTAATGTTTTTACAGATCTACTTTCATATCCTGGAAAATATAATTAAAATGCCAGACATGATTAAAATTTGACAAAGCAAGAACTGCATGGAAATAAGATTTACCAGGCATAATAAGAATACATGGGAGTCATTGTGAGAATTATTGATGGGATGACAATACTTCAAGGGTTCATGTTACATAATTCTTACATTTATAGGTCCTTTTTTATTAGGTCTCTTATTATATGGGCCTTCAGAGATGTTAACTCTTATATTGCCTTCTTGGTGTTATTATTACTTCTACAGTATAAGCCCTAACAACTAAATGTGAACATTTCATCTACTATTTCAGCTTAATGTTCCATCATATTTTTGAGAAGAATTCAATTCAATTACAATATGTTGTCTTGAGACATTCTCAAATGTTTATGCTGAATGATATATTACCTATAGACTAGTTTATGATTATGTACTTTTTCTAATTTTCCCATTATTTAGAAGTATCTCCATGTGCAAGCCACCGTAAATAGTATTCAGATGTCATCTTCTCTTTGTTTTTGTTTTATTTTTATAGTTCAAATCCGTAACAGCATGATACTGTTTCTTCTTATGGTCTTTAGACCCTATCATTTATTGTTAGCATTAATTTGTTACTGACCAAAAGGAGTTACAACGTATGTAGCATATTGCCCCCAAAAATCTGGGTCCTCACTTGACTGACCTCGAAAAGATGGAAGGCTGAGTCAACCTTGAGCAGGTTAGGATCAAACTCCTGCTGTGGGCAGAGTTAGCCTGCTATGCTGCATTCTAACCACTGTGCCATCAGAGCTTAAGGATTAAACAACAGTCAAAACCTGTGAATAAAAGTGGTTTGAACTTCCTGGAAATTTCATTACTTCAGAAGTAATGGGTCCCAGATTTATTATGCATTCTTTAATTTGAAGTACCTTGATTCAAAAATTGTTCTGGTATAATGCGTTATTCCGGTGAACTGAAGGGTACAAATTAACAAACAAAAAATACAGAAGTGTGTTAGTGATACATAGACAGGAAGAGGCCAAAGCATCACTTGTAGCAAGCAATTCATTCTTAAAATTAAACACCCTTATGTTTGAAAAGAAAGCTGGCAGGTGACAACTTTGATCAGGGGTGGAATTCAAATTTTTAACAAACGGTTCTGTGGCCGTGGCTTAGGTGGTGGGTGTGGCTTGGTGATCATGTGACTGGGTAGACATGGATTGGTGGTCATGTTATTGGCTGGGCATGGCCAACTCAATATCACTCACATCAAGGCATGCATCTCCTTGCCTGGCCTCTCATGACTGTGGGGATGCTGCAACAGTCGTGTGAAAAATGATCATAAGTCACTTTTTTCTGTGTCATTGTAACTTTGAATGGTCACTCCACACAAGCAAAGTACCAGCAAAGGAGGGGAAAAAATTCCAGAGAAGTTCCAGACACAGGAAGTCCAGTCATGCCAAGAATGTAGTATGGATTAATGGAGAGGCAGTTTCTGTAAGCAACACCAGAATGTTACCTTCCTGCCTTCCTTACAGGATTAGGCCAATCATTTCTTCTAACAACCAATTCCTCGAACTGCTTAGAATGTTAACAATCGGTTCTAGTGAATAGGTGCAAGCTGGTAGAACCCCAACACTGACTTTGATGAAAGAAAAGACTTTGATCAATTTTATTTCTATTTGGAAACTACTTGTGTGTTGTTGTTTTTTTGCAAGACACTCAAAGAAATAAAACTTTGATTTGGGAATTTGATTATGAGAATTATATGAAATTATAGAAATCAAGTCACCTCAAAGAGAGACAGCAAGGAAGAGGCCCGATCCTACTGGCCGACGGACACAAAATGTATGCATAAAGGACATAGCAGATGAGCAAAATTTCGGAGGTGGCTCCATCCATTGTCATCCGCTCCAAAAAGTGGCGAAAAATTGCATAAACAGAATGGAAAAGAAATGAAGTGGGTAGTATGTAGCGGGGATGTTAAATGGATGTTCACCGGAAGCCTAGCAGATGAAAGCGGATGGAAGGGGATGACACCTCCGAAGGGGTTACCAGGGATAATTGTGAAATGGACGCATAGCGGATGAAGCGGATGTATCACGTACGCCTAAAGGAAAGAAAGGGGTGCGCGCGGAATGGTATACTAGGATGCAAACCATTCACTGCGCATCCTTTCTATTTCCGTGCTACAACGCTGTATGACGTGTAGTCCCTGACTCGTTCGCTCCTGCTTTCCGTTTTCAGCCTGCAGCGGATGTGAGTTGCTGACGATGCCCAGAGGATGCAGAGAGGATACAGCGGATGTTTAAGGATGATAACGGACACAGAAACCGTTTGTTGCCCGTATATGTTGCAGATGTACATCGTACGCGGCGGGAAAGGTTCATCCATTCACAAAGTTTTGTGCAGCTCGACAAACTTCTTTGCACGGATGAAATCGCAGTGGACGGATGCTCGACGGATAGACCGTTATGAAACATGTATGCAATGAGTACACAATGGATGCATTAGCGTTTTCCAATGGATGGCAAGCTTTTTTAACGTTTTACATCCGTCTTTGCATCCGTTAAGTGCAGTGGACGCGGGGCTTGAAAGGGAGGAAGGAAAGGAAGGGGAAGGAAGGAAGGAAGGGCGAGGGAGGGAGGGAAGAAGAGAAAGGAGACTGTTGTTAAATCTTAGAGGAAGAGCAGATGTACATCATACGCAGCGGAAAAGTTATCCATTCACAAAGTTTTGTGCAGCTCAAAACTTCCTTGCACGGATGAAATCGCAGTGGACGGGATGCTCGACCGGATAGACCTATGAAACACGTATTGCAATGAGTACACAAATGATGCATAGCGTTTTCCAATGGATGGGCAAGCTTTTTAACGTTTTTTAGCATCCTCTTTTGGCATCGCGTAAAGTTGCAGGTGGGGACCCGGGGCTGAAGGAGGAAGGAAGGAAGTGGGAGGGAGTGAGGGAAAGAAGGAAGAAAGAGCTGTTGTTATCTTAGAGAAGAGCTAGAATGTATTTTTATCTAATTTACTATGAAGAAAGCTGTAAGCCTTTTTTTCTTTATTTTTCTTATTCATTTTTATCTTATTGATTTCGCTAATCTTCTTCTTTCAATCTTTTTGCTTTGTTTAATCTTTTTATTCAAGCTTTTGAAATTTTAAATGAGGTTATTATCAAGAAGGTAAGAAGAGGAGTGCTCAAATTCCTTCATTTAACTCTCTGCGTCAACTGGTAGGCATTAGGAACTAGAATAATATTAAATTGAGCATGAGTGATAAGAGAGTAACAATGCAAACGATCCTCTACCAGTTTCTTCCCAATGTCCCACACCGATTGCTGCACCTTTGGCCCAAAGCTAATAAAACCAGATCTAGCAGGCGTAGATAAACCATCATTTCTGAACCATGAGATCTTGGGCAAATATCTCTCTCCTTCAATCTTTTGTTCATGGCTTGGAGAAAGCCATAAACAACCCAGCTTCCCTGCATAACATGTCCGTTTGTCCCTTTCTGATGCTCTTTTTGTAAGTACCTCTAGTATCTTTTCTCCATTTTTCTCTCAAGTGTCGTGCTTGGTTGACTAGCATTGCTAGTTGGCCTCTGTGGACAGTTTACAAAGGCATATGCCAGTTTCCATGTGCCCGTCTCTGTGTTTTTTCCTATACAGCAGTTGTTAGCCGACTCTTCCATCCCATGCTCCAGTTTTCTTGAAAATTTCCCATCTTCTTGGCTAAAACCTGTATGGCTAGCAACATAGTCTGAATGCAGCCCAATCCGCTAACAAAAAGTGTTGTTTTTACTTTTTTCTAGATGTTGGCAGATCTGTATTTTTATTAATCTTTTCAAGTATCTTTCCGAGTATTTGATGTTAGACTGATTGGCTTATAGTTTTTCCTGGATTCTGTTTTTTTTTCTTCTTTTGAATAGCTGAACCACTACAGTCTTTTTCCAGTCCTCTGGTAGTTCCTGTGTTTCCAGGATTTTTGAAAGATACAGTGCAGGGTTCTGAGAATGGACCTCTTGCCAGGCTCCTTAATAAACTCTGGGATTAAATCCATCAGGCCCTGGTGATTTGTGTTTCAATCACATTGCAGACAGGTATTTCTCTTCCTATTTTTTTTGCTTTTATTTTAAACTTTTTATTTCTGGTCTGTCTTTTTACAGTTTATGTTTTTTGGTGGGTTGAACTATAGTTATTTTGCCTGAAGATGGATGCAAAGAATGAGTAAGCAGTCTGCTTTTCTCTCTGTTTGCCTGTTAACTTGTCCTGCCATCTTCTCTCTTAAGTGGACCAACTGTTTCCTGATTGTTTTCTTTCTTTCATTTATATGTGGTAAGAAACTTTTTTTTAATTAATCTTTGACTTTTGTTGCAAGTCTCGTCATTCTACCTGTATCTTGACTTCGTCCTTTGCAGAATCTGGCTATACTTGCTGATTTCGTCTAGTTTGTATGTCTTTCCCATTTTTGTAACTGTCTTTTTTTTCTTTCAATTTGCCAGAAGAGATCTTTGCGCAAGCCATGCTGGTTTCTTACCTTGGATTTCTGTTTTTCTTTCTCAGTGGTATTGTGCTGCTTTAGGCTTCTATGATTCATTACTTTTTAGGAGTTTCCCCAAGATTCTTGAGTTGTTTTCACCCTTTAGGATTTTCATTCCTGAACTTTCCGCAAGTTTCTCTCTGGGTTTATAAATCAGCTCTTTTAAAAAATTCCAAAGACTCTGGTGTCATTTAGTTCATGCTTGTGTTTGTTTATGTTGAATTTTTCTAGTATGAACATGGTTCACTTCTCAACCCAAGGTTGCCTGAAAGTTTCAACTCCCTCTATCATTTTCTCATGGTAAGAAATTAAGTCCAGTATGGCTTGTCCCTCTAGTTTTACCTTTTTTGGATAATTAAGTTGTCAGCTAGCGTTGGTTAGGAACTTATTTATGTTTCTAGTTGGTGAGAATAGTTTTCCCAAATTGTTTCATCAGGATAATTTATTATGGATGAGGATGGCTTCCTATTTTTTACACTTTACCATTCCCAAGTATAGAAGAGCTTTTTCCTAGCTCGCTTAATGTCTTGCCCCTCAGCCACTCCTGCGATGGGGCGACTTTAAGAGCGCTACTGAATTAAGCGAGCGGCTATGCCCCTGTGACAGAGCTGAGGTTGAAACGTGGAGGCAGTGTCTTTTTATATTCCCTATGTATAACGCAAGTGGCAGAATCTTAAAGTTTACTGTCCTCTCCTTGAAACCAGACTCTTCTAGGACCCATGTTAGTAATTTGTTCTTATATTGTCTAGGGATGCTCTTCATAATCAACTTTCAAGGTTTCCAAATTTTTTTTTTAAGAGCTGTAAAACAGAGTAAACTTCTACCTTACATCTACAGAGTTTAATTACGCTGTAATTCCCCTTAGTCAAGTTTTTTGGTGACCAATTGTTCATGATTGATTAATTTTCCCATGTTCTTCTTTTGTTGTACTTGTGTTTTGGTCTGTGACCACAAATAAAGTATTATTATTATGTGAATATCAGGATAATTGAAGTCTCCCATTATTATTGTTGTATGTTTCCTGCATGTTTGTTAGTTGGTTGGCAAAAAGGACATCTATATTTCTGCTTGATTGGGTGGCCTATAATATTCACCTATGGCCATGTCATTCTTTTTTTCTTTTATATTTACCCATATGCAGTCTAGGAGGTTTTCATCTTTGGTTTCATGCATTTCTGTAGCAATATAGTGGTCCTATACAGTGCAACTCCACCTGAACATTTATTTTTAAATACCAGTATTTTTTTATTTTGTTTGGAACAAGATTAAAATACAGGATACAGAATTCCAAGATGCCATGGTAATCTTTTGAAAGAGTGGATTACAGTAGCAGTTTGTTAACAAAGTAGATTGAAATTTTAATTCTGTTTTGTTTTAGTATTATTATTATTGCTGTTAGCTACTTTGTCACAAAAATAATTTAAAGAAGAAAGGTCAACAATTTGTAAATAGATTTAGCAGTTTAAAAATTTCAGGAGGGCCTGTTTCATAAGGTGTGGGAACTAATGTTGTAGTAATCTATTAATCTATTAATCTATTAATTCAGCGAGAGCAACATATATGTTTATATATGTTGGGTTTTTTGATGTGCCTTTTTAATGTTTTGATTGTTTTGTATTTTTTGTCCTTTTTGTTCTTTTGGATATATATTTTTTTTTAATTTGTAACTGGTAAAAATTTTTGTCAGCCTGTAAATTGCTAATTGTAGTTAATGAATACCAAGTAATCTTTGATTACTTTCCATGCTATTATCTCCCCACAGTATTTATTTAATAATTTGCATTGATTGGATAGGAATTGTACCAATTAACCAAGTTTGATTGATTTAAAGAACTTATATAGCCACCTATCTCACACAATGATTCTGGGAATTCAGAGCAACCAATAAGAACAACAACATGGAGCAGATCAGAAAGTTGTCACCATGACATGAGAACCACCCATACTGTTGAATAACCTAACTGTTGAATAACCACCCTAACCCAATGCTTGGGGGAAAGCCAGGTCTTCATGGCCTTCCAGAGAGTAAAAGGATAGGGGTCCTTTGAATCTCAGATGGGAGGCTACTGGAGGTGACTGTAAGGATTCCAGCCATCAACCTAATTAAATCATGAGACTTGAGTCAAACTTCAAAAACTTCAAAGAATTCATTAGGAGCGACATATTGGCATGACCTGTATGTAGCCAATTCTGAGACACGTAATGCACTATCACCCTTGACCCTAGTTTTCCCCCACCCCTCTGGGTATATCATAATTCATATTCTCCAATGAAACACATCCATAGCCAAGAGTCATCAATCATGTTCTCCAATTAGAGATTTGTGTGGCAGAACCTTCAGTCACCTAGTTACAATCTCTGCAAGACATGAATGGAATGCACTTTCCATTCCAAACTGCTGCACTGTACTTTCAAACTCCTTTTTCCCCCTCTTTCTGTTGGCAACTATAAAATGGACATAGAAATGTTTTATGAGTTGACAGTGACAACATTTGGAGAGAAGCAATCTAACATAGTGGGGTGGCCAGATACTCTCTAGAAGAGTCAGTTCCACTAATAATCTAGTCCTGTACCATGTAGGCCTTTGAAGGTGATAACCAGCACCCTGAACTGCACCCAGAAAACAGTTAGAAGCAGTACAGTTTGCACAAGAGTGGTGTGATATGGGCAAATTGCAGAATGGTCAAAACTATGTGAACTGCTTCATTCGAGACCAGGTGCAGCTTCCACGTGGTCTTCAAAGGCACTCCTGTGTAAAGTATGTTGCAGTAATCAAATTGGGGAGTGACTAAGGGGAGTGACTATAAGCAAGGTCTCCCATCTAGGAATGGGCATAATTGTTGCACAAGACAAAACACTTTCCTGATTGTTGCTAACATCTACTTATCCAGCAGGAGCCACAAGTCCAGCAGGACTCGGAATTGCACACTAGCTCTGTTTTTGGGGAAGTGTTACCCAATTCAGGGTGAAATATGTCACTTCTCCCTGAGCCCAGGATGCCAAATACATACAAGTACTCTGTCTTGATAACTTCAAGTCATAGCCAGTTTATTCCCAAACAGGGCTTGTCAACTTCCAAACACTGGGCAAGCACCTGAAAAGTATCGCCTGGCTGGCATGGGGTAGAGATTTATAATTAGGTATCATCAGCTACCTGATTATACTGGACTTCATGCTGGCAATGACTTCACCCAGTGACTACATACAGGGATTAAATAGAGAAGGAGAGAGAATCAACCCTGGGGCACCCCACATAACCAAGACCTGTGGCTGGATCTCTGCTCCCCTACTAGGACTGACTGGTACCAGTTATTGAGGAAGGAGAAGCCCTGAAAAATACTGTGCCTTATTTTTAATCCCCAGAGCAAACCTAGTATTTTATTATGGACAATGGGATACAATACCACTGAAAAATTCAGAAGAACCAGCATGGACATACCAACCCCATCCTAAACCCATCCCAAGTGCAACCAATGGTGACTTAATACTATAGGCCAGCCTGAGTTCTGAGAATGTGCTTAGATAATCTGCACAAACACCCTTCTGTTTTGTTTTGTTTTTTAACAGCTATGTGACTGAAATCAAGATATTTGTAGCTGGGAGTACTTTCCTAGATCTATCTGCCCTAGAATATCAAGAACAGCAATAAAGATTGATTCTCTTCTTCCTGAATTCAAATGAATCTATTTGAGTTATCTAAAAATTTTGGATCCAGGTCATATCACATGAGGCTGCATTATTAGACACACTTACTAGAAACTAGCATGTTTCAAATGAGATTCAGATTAATATTGCAAAGTAAATTGGTTTGTGAATTATTCTGAAATGAATGCCATCTGCTGCATGAAATATACTAAATATGATGAAAGAGCAGGGCTTAAGAGAAAAAGAAAGAAGTTTCCAGGAAGCATCTAAACTGATTGAGCAGCAGTAAAACTAAAAATAGTTTGGCAGCAGAATTCAATAACAGAAAGAAAAAGAAAAAACAAAACAAAAGAGAAGAAAAATCAGAGAACTTATGTATCCTGGGAGACTGTGTATTTAGCTATAAAGGGAGAAAAGGCGATCTGAATAGGTGTTATTGCAAAATGTGTGTGTTGAGAGTTGGTGGGGTGATTGATTCCGACTAAGCAAGCAGAGGCAGCTACAGAGGCTAAGAAAAGCTTAGCTTAGCAGTTTCTAGAAGGCAAGTGAACAAGGAGAACTAATGTAAGTTTATGGAAATAACATTTTTATATCAATTGAAATGTGTACTTAGTTAATCTGCAAGCCTGAGGATGGAACAAAAAGAAATGCAAGTTTTTCTCCTGGTAGTGCCTCAAAAATTCTGTTCTTAAAACAGTGAAGACCCTGACAGGACTCCAAGTGTACATACGCAATTTGCGGCATATATTTTCAGTGAGTGCAAGTTTGTTGCGAGTCCTTGAAGAAAACATTAAATGGGGAGTGGCCACACTTCATCAAAGAGAGGATGAAAAATTATCAGAATGAACAAAGGCAGCCCTGCAGTACAAAGTGACACATGAAATAACTTTCCTTAAGAAGACAACCAAACAAAGGAAGAAACTCACTGGGTTAAAATAACAACTAGAAATAAAAACCAAAAAATATTCTGCACTGCCAGAATTCAGAAAGAGCTTTTATTCCC
Source organism: Laticauda laticaudata (assembly GCA_004320025.1). Classification (NCBI taxonomy): domain Eukaryota; kingdom Metazoa; phylum Chordata; class Lepidosauria; order Squamata; family Elapidae; genus Laticauda; species Laticauda laticaudata. The sequence continues at coordinate 24,844 of BHFT01051407.1, forward strand.
ACCTGTCAAAGGATAAGAATTCTGGAAATTGAACAGCTTCTAAACCAACATAGTCCAAAATACATTACAGAAATGGAAATTTTTATATTTCCTCTCTTAATTGCTTTCTTTTGACGGTCTTTCTTTTGACGGTTCACAGACAAAAGAAAAGTATACAGTTAGCCATTTATACACTACAGTAGTTTCCTGAATTTTTATCCATTTTGGAGCCATCCAGTACATCAGATACCTTGTTTGTGCAGTCTCCTTTTCCCCATTTTTTTTAAATGTGAGAAGAGAGAAAAGCAGCTTTTGAAACAAAGGTCTGGAGCTTCTGTTTCTCCCCATTAAAAGGTCTTTCTAGCCCCTGCCCCACAAGGCAATTGATCACAAAGGAGATCAAGAGTTCTGTTCAAGTGGGGGAAAACAAAATAACAGAGGACTGCATCAACAAGGAAGCAAGCAAACAAACAAACAAATTGACTAGCTGTGCACTAAAAAACAACAACCAAGAGTCTTCGGGATAAAATATAAATAAAAGGCAGATGTCACGACTCCAATGAAGAATGGACTGGAGCCGAGGCAGCCGAGATGCGATACAACCATAGTCTTTTACTTACCTTACACTGACTGTGTTACCACGTTGGTGTTATGATGAAAATTCCTCAAATGACTGACATCGGCTTCCTGGTGCAATAATGATGATTCATGGCTGGATGTCAAGAGGGTGGTGGTACAATAATGGTGCTGGGCAAATGGGAGATGGGGTGAATTGTCACTGGGTGAATGGAATCACTGAGCAGGGGAAAGGTGCATTTACCATGTTTCTTTAATTTATGGATGTCAGATGTTAGGCCGTGAAGATGGCTGGAAGGTGGTTATAGTAATTATGTTATTATCCAAGGTATAACATGTATAAATACAGCTCTAGGTTGCAACGAAAACCAGAGCTGACTTTAAATATAATTTGATCGTTGTTACCTGTTGTTGTGGTGTGGGAGACAAATAAAAACTTAACTGAAGCTACATGAGTTGGTATCTTATCGTTCAACCTTTCAATATTGGACGAACAGCTGACTGCAGATAGGAAGAAAACGAGGCAGGAAAAAAACCCTACACCAAGATAAACTTCACTAATTAAATCAACTCCAGTAAAAATCAATTTTGCAGGTTGGGAGAGGATGAGGGCACTCAAGATGTTTGAGCTTTGAAGTTTGACAAAAAATGTTTCAATGGGGAGGGAGGCTTTTAGTTAAAGAGGCTTTTAAAGCTGTCTAGAAGTATGTTAAGAAAAGGGGACGGACGAGAGGAAAGGCAGCCTCAGCACTCATCCCAGGCAACTAAAGCAGCAGCTCTATCCTCCATGTGATCCTAACATTATCTGGAGAGGTAGATCTGTGCTTTTCTTTTTGGTTGTGGTTAGGTTTTGCAAAGGTTTGGTTTCTGCCAAGGACAATACGTTCATATGTACACAGTGGTAGGATTCAGCCAGTTCGCACCAGTTTGGGTAAACTAGTTGTTAAACTAAACACACATGCACACACACACACCATCATCAAAGTGGATCCTGAGCACTGCGCTGCAATGGAGAAATGGGCAACGGAGCAGCCGGCGAGAGGGAAGGAGAAGGCCACTTTTCCTCTTTATACCCTCTGCTCCTCCTCCTTCCCTCATGCCAGCCACTCCATTTCCCATTTCTCTATTGCAGCGCAGCACCCAGGATTCATGTTGATAGCAGGGAGGGTTAATTTAACAACCGGTTCTCCTAGACTCTTAGGAGGCTCATCCCACGTGTGCAGTGGAGGTGGAGGACAGAGATGGGCCATGCCTCTCACAACAGCCAACCTGACCCTGCACAAAACCAGTTTTTAAATTATTTGAATCCCACCACTGTATATGTATATAATTGTGTTTATGTATGCATTTCACACACACATACACACCCACACCCACACACCTTTGATTGTCTGCTACCCCTGCCCTCTCACACGTTTTTCTAAGATACCATTTGGATGATAATTTGATAATTTTGCTAAGATACCTTTTGGATGATAATTGTCTAGTCTGTGGCTCTTCTTCATGTTTTCCAAGATCACTCCTACATTACAAAAACCCAATTTAACAGTGAAATGATCAATATGATTGCCTGCCAGGGGAAGTCAGAGGAGGGTATAAAAATGCAGTTCTGACCAATTTTAATTAAGGGAGAAGATAGAAAATAGCAGAAAAAGCCAGAATGATTATACAAAAAGATATGTGAAAATTTAGAACAAAGAACAGGAAAGTACACCTATAGGATGTGTAAGTGGAACAAGTCATAAAAAAAAACCATACAAATACACACACACACACACACACACACACACACACACACACGGTGAAATTCAAGATTTGTGTGTGTGTGTGTGTGTGTATGTGTGTATTTGTTATAAGAAAAATCCTATGGAAGATAAATGGTGACAGAAAGATAAGACATTACACCAAGTTAAGAGAAGGACCAAGTACATACACTCACACACAAACACACACACACACACACATGGTGCAATTCAATGTGTATGTGTGTATGTGTGTGTACTTGGTCCTTCTACTGACCATTTTTCCAAAAAATGAAAATGAAAAAAAGCACTCATAATGTCTATATGTAGCTTGAAACATGGCTAAACATTTTAGGTTTTTTACTTCTCCAGTGGAAGATAAATACATTCTCATAAGAAATTCACAAAATCAAACTTTACATTAAAAGGGATAATCTGTATTTTTTAAAATATAAAAAATCTAATTGTCCATAATGCAAATATTAATACTTAATGAGATAAAAGAGTTACTTCCAATTATTTTTAAGTATTAAAAAAACACTTTTAAAAGCCACTGTTAAAAGATTTTAAAGGCTGCTGTTAATTGTATTTATTTAAACAATTTATATGAATATAGGATTAGAGTTGCAAACAATATTTTAAAAGTCACTCTAAAGATTGGGAAAATTTCAGTTCCTTATTCAAATCCTACAAAAATTCATACATAAATGATTTACTTATGCGCAGTTGAAAAGGGTGCATTAAAAATGGACTATACATATTTACTGAGAGAAATAGAAACAATGTACAGAGCAGTGGAAAGTAAGCATCAAAACTGTAGTGCAAATTCCTTCCTAGATTTGTCATCTATAAAATAAAATATTTCCTGTAAATTTCAGACTTAAACAGGGAGTGATGTTAGTTCCTTTTCTTGATCTATTTGTACTGATTTCTATATTAGTTTTCAAAAACCAACATTTTATTAACCATTCAACAAAGGAAGATGGTAGAGCATCTCTCTCTGATAAAAACAGCAATTTCTCCTTCATGAAGGAGTGGATTGTGGGGTATTTGAGTTAACAGTATGGCCGAACCAAGAAACAACAGATGAGTCAATCTGACACTAGTGCCTGAGAAGATCTACACCAAATTATAATGAGATCAATCTGTAAGGACCCTGAAAATGATTATAATTACCAGAAGTCAATATGGATTTGTCAAGAACAAGTTTTGCCAGACTAATTTTATCTTATTTTTTAAATTGGGAGACTGTGTGAACATTATAGATAGAATATATCTTCATTTCAGCTAAGCATTCACCAAAGTACCCCAGGAAAATGTGATCAGCAAGCTAATTAAATATAGGCTGGATGGCATGACAATTAAGTGGATATACAGCTGGCTTAAAATGTACTACATGCTCCTCAATTTTTCATCATCAAATTGGAGAGAGTGTTCCTTTCAAAGTTTAGTCATGAGCCTAGCACTCATCAAGACTTTTATTAATGACCTATATTGTTCCATCCAGAAAAGACGCGCGGTAGACCAGGTTCCAACAAATAACTCTTTATTAGTTAACAGCAAACAGTAACNCTTGCCTGCTGGCTTGTACCAATGACATTGTTTTAACTTTGCCGCCTTTGAGCGGCTCCTTGGATTGGTTCCTAATGAACCAATCCATTACTGGACTTTCTGGCCAATCAGAAAAGACTACTTGGAACCTTCCAAGTTATACAGAACATCTAAGAACCAATTTACGTAGTTGATCATAGTGCCAAGACTTGTTCACATAATCTGCTCCTGCAGCTAACATATGATATGCATGAACTAATGTGCAAAAGGATCATGAATTCCTCTTGTTTATTTATTATTTATTTTATCCTGCCTTTATTATTTTTACAAGTAACTCAACACAATTAACATATCCAATACACTTCCCTTCCTCACAACAACACTTCTATGAGATGGACTGGGCTGAAACAGAGTGACTGGCCAAAAGTCACCCAGTTAGCTTTCATACTAATAGTCTCTTGTCTTCTAGGCCAGCACTTAAACCATTACACAAAATTAAAAGGACAAGTTTTTTATTTTTTTCATACCTTGTTCCTATTACATTTTTCAAGTTATCTGTTGAATAAGTGTCTAGATAAAATATATCAGTTTATTAAACCCAGAATTTTATGGATTTTTGTATTTTTCTGGTGGTTAAAACTTGAACTTGAGGCCTATGATATAACTATAATCACCAGAAAAGCACTGATATAAGAGCAACTAAATTGTTTGGCATATTTACCTTGATGGCCAGGATTACATCACCGATATGCACAGAATACAAAATGGTAGACATATGCTAGTTCCGTGATGGTGAACCTATGGCACGTGTGCCACAGGTGGCACCCAGATCCACTTGTGCCAGCACGCAAGCTGCAGGCAAGCTTACCTCACTGCACATGCATGTGCCTCACAGCTGATTTTTGGATGGTTTAAGGCCTTTTTTGGTCTACCAGAGGCTTGAAAAGAATCCTCTGCCAGCTTTGCAGGATGAATAATAGGCCCGTTTCATCACTTCCTGTAATACCAGAAACGGGCCTATTATTCATCCTGCAAAGCCTGCAGAGGCTTTTTTCAAGCCTTTGGGAAGCCAAAAAGGCCTCAAACTAGCTGAAAATCAGCTGTGAGGCCCAGTGCAGGTAAGGGGGCAATGGTGGGGGAGCAGCAGGAGAGATTGTGTGTGCATGCCTGGGAGCATGGGGGACGTGCATTGCCTTTAGGGTGCTTGCCCATGCAAGAATGCACACAATTTTTGGCACAGGAGCCCAAAAAGGCTAGTCACCACTGTACTAGTTGTTAGTTGAGATTCTGTTTTCTGCTATAGTTACTTTGTTTAGTTGTTCTGAACTGGCTAGGATAATAAAAATGTAATTCTATATACCTATTTCTGTAACTTAAGTATACTGTTTGCAAATTAATGTTCTGTATGAATTAATATCAACCATTCACTTGCTTGAGGATAAATGTGCCCAAGTGCACTTTAAAGTGTTTGTTCAACACAGAGCAGAAGGTGACCCCAATCTAAAATTTATTTGTCAATTTCCTAAAAGTGTTTTCCTTTGGAAGAAAAAGGACTGTTTACATACATCCTTCAAACAAATGTTATTTGGCAGGAATAATTTTCTGCAGCAATATTTCCAAAATGTTCTTTGATTAAAAAATTTATGCAGGAGAAATTATTCAAATTCCACTATCTGAATTCATTTTAAAAATGAAGTCACATTATAACAGCTATTATAAGAATTATAAGAACTATTATAAGTATAACAATAATATTTATTTTATAATAAATATTTTTTTGATCAACCAGTAGAAAAATATTAAAAAGAATAAAATGAACTCAAGTACAAATATGCTATAAATAGAAATAATTGAAAAAATATATTTATATATCCATCCATCCATTTAAAAATATTCATAGAGCCATCCGTATTAAAGTCAAACTCTTAGATAAAGTAAGTTAAACATTTGTAGAAAGGAAAATTGATAACATAACAACCAGACATTAACCCATATTGTTTTTGTTTCATGTAAATTGGCAATGATGTGTAACAGAATTGAATTTCAGGTACCCAAAATTTCTTACAGACACAAGGCTAACTATTCCCGCCATTGTGTACAGGATTGCAGAATAAAAACAGGATTCATTCTTTTTAACTTTCTTGTGGGAAAATCTAATGACTACATCATGGATAGCCAAGAAAACAAAAAATTGATCACAGACCAATCAATTCACAGTTCTCACAGCTCAAATTATATTTTGTTTACCTATGCAGTGATCTGCTTTTCTGAGAAATATGTAATGCTGACAAAGTTGGAAAGAAATAAAAAGAGGGTGAACAATGTCAAGATGAATGGACTTAGTCAAAAGTGCCCTGTTGGAGTAGCTGAAGGAAACCAGGTTGCGGACAGATGGTCACAGAGAAAATCTACCTATTGATCAATAAAAGTCAACACTAACTTTGTGGTACATAATAATTCAGTCATGAATGAATATGGTTATAGAAAAATGGAAGAAATAAGTTCACTGAAAATCTTAAATCTGAAAGAAAATCTAAAGAAACTAAAAATGCAATAAAAAACCATGAAAGCCACTGAAAATTATCACAACTTCATAGTTTAAAGCTTAAAATGAATTATAAAGATAGAATCATTACTGCCTATATTTAGAATGAAAAGATTTTCCATACCCTCTTGTTCACAGATGACACAGACTTTGTATTAAAGATTGAAACATGTTGACTGGAATACCCAGAAAAAATGGGTAACTAAATTGGCCCATATAAGAAGATGGCAAAATTGCTAGTCATTCAAGAAAGCATCCTACTATTTACAAAACAGGTTCAGCAGTAGTTTGGATTTAATTAAGATTTTTAGAGCAGGTAGAGCCAAAATATGTTTTAAATAGCCCAATATATTTTATTAATATTGTGAATTTATGAATGCTGGTGACACAGAAGATGGAAAGGATAACTATAGGCAAAGCCTACCCTTCATAGCTTGCAAAACTCTTTATTTATTTATTTGTCAACAGCTTACAATGCAACAGAAATAAGAACAAACATATATTTAAATACAAGAAATAGGAAATAATAATTGGGGACAATAGGACAGGGATGGTAGGTGCGATTGTGTGCTTATGCACACCTTGTTCAAGATACATTTTGAATTCTCCAATTATTTCCCTATATTCTTAGTTTGTCAGTTATTTGCAACTCTCTTTTTTATTATTATTTAGCTGCTCCATTTGTCTGACTATTGAAATATATAACAAATGTAACTGTAACATGCTTCTTTTTTTAAAAAAAGATAATATTTATTTATTAGTGTCTTTGTTCAGTCTTGATTCCTACTGACTTAATGAACTCAGGATCTTTGGGGCAATATTCCAGAAGTGGTTTTTCATTACCTTCTTCTATTATACAGGAAAGCCAGTTGTGGGATTCAAATTATTTTACTCCTGGTTCTGTGGGCATGGCTTGGTGGACATGGCAGGGAAAGGATACTGTAAAATGTCCAGTCAGAGGTGATATTTTCCGGTTTTCCGAACTACTCAAAATTTCTGCTCCTGGTTCTCCACAACTGGTCAGAACCTGCTGAATACCACCTCTGAGGAAAACCCTACTTTTGAGTGAACAGCTTAGAGGGAATAACTGACCCAAAGATACCAGTCTAGTTTCTATGTTCATGGAAGGATTACAATCTTGTTTCCTCCACCCTTAGTTTACTATCTTAAACAATCATCTTCCTCAAAATCTAGTAGCATTTTTAAAAAATACTTGAATGATAAAATGATTGTTTTGACTTATTTCAAAGTCACAATGGGGGTTTCAAGATCAGAAAATATGAATTTTAAAATGATTTACATACCTATATAAATTTTGCATTTGAATCTTTAACCTCTTCTTTTGTGAAAGAATCCTTAGTATCATTATTTTCCTTTATTTATTTATCAAATTTATATATAGCTGCCCATCTCCCCAAAAGCAAGTCAGTGCGCAGATAGATAGAGATACAGAGAGACAGAGATAAAGATAAAAAGATAAAGATAAAAAGATAAAGATAAAGATAAAGATACGTATCTCATGTGTGTACTGTATCTACACGTGTGTGTACTGTATCTACACGTGTGTGTACTGTATCTCTCTGAAAATAAGACCTATCCCAAAAATAATCCCGAGCTTGATTTTTACTTGTGCGCTTTGTATAAGCCCTATACCCCAAAATAAGCCCTAATTAAGACCCCACTCACTCTGTCCCACCATCTGGTTGGACAAGGTGGGCTTAAGGCGCATGTGTAAAAATCAAGCTAGGACAGGGATGGGGGAGTAGAACCTCCCTACATGGCTAGCACCTGCTTACCTTAGGACTGCTCGAGCCAGGCTTCCCGCACCCCAACTACCTGTCATGTCACTGCCTGAGTTCTTCTGTGGCCGGACAGCACATGGTGCATTGCACCAGTGCCACCGTTTGTGGCAGGAGGCCACATGATACATAATGACAGCATCACAAATGTCAGGGGATGGGAAGCCTGGCTGCAGTGGTCCTAAGGTAAGCTGGTAAGACATCTCCCCAAAAAATAACACCTGCTGGTACTTATTTGGGGAGGGGCAAAAGAAAATAAGAGTGGGTCTTATTTTGGGGGAAAAACAGGGGGAAAGAGAGAGGTGGGAGAGGGAGAGAGAGAATTCATTTGTTGTTTAATATTCTCCCATTTTTCAAACTGAGCAGGAATATCTACAGGAACTCCAAAATGTCAAGATGAGATAGAGATTGTGTGATTAAAGTCTTTCCATCTTCTACATGACAGGCAGTCCTTTTATCACATGTTAAGTCTGCCATCTTGACCTTATTTATAATCCCACTACTGTAAACAAACTCTGTCTGGAGTATGAATTTGAATCTGCTTCTATTGAGCCATAGACCAACATAAAAAATCCATATCACATTTTCCTCTAATGTGCCATTCTATATATTCTGGGAATATTGTGTTGAATACCAAGATACCATGTATATTTAAATTCTGAGTTAGGACTTTAGCTTTCTCAGGCAACAATTAGATAAGGCTATTCTAACTTAAAAGCACAGTGTCATAAAGTTTTCACGAGTGCCAGTAATTTAATAAATGAAGCTTTATGATAAACCCCTTGCCTAAAAGGGGATTACTTTGTATGTCAGCCTTTTGTACATAGCTGGTCTTTAAGCTTAGTTAGAGAGCTCACAATTTTTTGGCAATAACAAAAAAAAACAAAAAGCCTGTTCTGAAAATGGCTAGGTGCCAGCTATCACAAGACATTTTCTGTTCATGTTTCAGAAAACAGTCTATTAACACAGCACTTTTTGAACCAAGAAGAGAAACAATTAAAATATCAAAGCCTACTCTATGTCTCCTTTAAAATGGTTAAATTTCTAATTTCTTTCAACCATAGTTTTTAGACACATCATGATTATTTTTTTCCAGAATACACTGACTTTTCATACTACTACAAGCGTGTGTGGGTGTGCATGTGTGTGTGTATATATATATATACACTTTTAATTTTCAATCATATATATATATTATATACACTATATAGATAGAACTATAATAAAATTATATATTGTAAGTAAATATATAATTTTCTTTTTATTTTATCAATATATATATATATATACTGATGTGTGTGTGGTTTTAAGACTCTCGCGGGTACTTTTACGATTTGTGCTATGTTTAGCTTCCTTCGGGTATTATCCACGCATTGCAGTTCTCTAAAGTTGTAGCTCATTGTAGTTCTGTTAAAGTTTGTAGGCAACGTTTCAGCAGAATCTCATCTGCCATCATGAGGCTTCTGTATGGAAGTGTGTCTCACAGTTCCTCTGTTTCAAATTTGAGGCCTGGTCTATTCTGATTGGCTATTCACTTGGGTCTGTGTTCATTGGACTTGGAGTTTGATTGATTGGTGTTTCTGGTTTCTTCTGTCTGTTTTGTGGCTTTGTGATTGGCTGGCAGCACTCTTCTTGTGTTGGAGGCTTTCAATGCAGCTTGGCTTCGTGTGAAAGGACGGGCTGCTCTTCATCAGCAGGCTGGGTTTCACCTGGGTGCCAGAACTACATAGGAGCTACACTTTAAGAGAACTGCAATGACGTGGGATAATCCACGCAGGAAGCAAAACAGGCACAAAGTATATAATATATATATATATATATATTGTTTTTTTTAAGCTCTCGGCGGGTACTTACATTTGTGCTGTTTAGCCTTCCTTCGGGGTATTATCCACGTCATTGTAGTTCTGTTAAAGTTGTATGCAACGTGTTTCAGGCAGGATCTCATCTGCCATCATCAGGCTTCTGTAATGGAGTGTGTCTCATCAGTTTCTCTGTTTCAAAATTTGAGGCGGTTATTCTGATGGGCTTATTAAACCTGGGTTGTGTTCATTGGACTTGGAGTTTGTTTGATTGGTGTTTCTGGTTTTTCTGTCTGTTTTGTGGCTTTGATTGGCTGGAAACACTCTGTTCTTGTGTTGGAGGCTTTCAAATGCAGGCTATGGCTCCGTGTGAAAGGACGGCTGCTATTTCATAGTGCTCGCAAATCTTTGTTTAACTGATCTAATTGGAATCTTTTACTGTGAACTTCATTTCTGAGTAGAGCCAATTCTGTTCTTTTCAGGATAACCGTTTTGGTAGCTGCTGTGTGCTTTGAATATGTTAATTTGAAGTCCAGGTTGTGGTGGTTACATTGTTGTCTCTGGCAGCTGCATAGGAATTTTTAGGTTCACAATAGTATTGCCTGCCTTTTTAACTTCCAGCTTGTCATAGCTTTTGATCTGGCTGTTTATTCCTCGCGCCGTAGAGGTCAGATATTTGTTTTTTTTAAGCTTCGCGGGTACTTACCATGTGTGCTGTTTAGCTTCCTTCGGGTATTATTCCGATGTCATTGTAGTTCTGTTAAAGTTGTAGAACATTTCAGCAGAATCTCATCTGCCATCCTCAGGCTTATATATATATATATTATGTACAGGCTGTCTGCCCTACATAAGAGGCACTACAGACAAAATCAGTAAGACACTACACAGGCATCACATAAGACTGCCTTCAAAACACGACAGAAAATAGCAGCATCCTTAAGAAACCCCAAAGAAAAATTGCCTGAAAACCAAGGCATAATACAAAGTTCCCTGTACATCATGCCCGGCCACATACATTGGACATACCCAATAGAAGAATAAGTACCTCCCTGGATGAACACAAAAATTGCAGTAAAAAAGCTGAAACACTCTTCCTCACTAGTCCAAACATGAAAGGCAACAGGTCATAGCATCGACTTCAAATGGCACCAAAACCCTAGCCACTATAGAAAACCTCCAGCCACAGAATTATCAAGAGAAAGCCATAGAGATTGAAAAAAGACCTGAAAGCCATGAATAGAAGGAGATGATTCCACCGACTGTTCAATCATTTGGAAGCCTGCACTCACAACAAAACAATCTCCACACCAACAAGCCAGGCTAACACCTGGGCACAAACAGACTCCCCTGATACCCCAGCTCAACACAACCCCAACCAGGCATCCCAGATGAAGCCTAGCTTCCTAACAAATGATAGTCGTCCTTTTTACTTAGAGCCAAAGCTGCACTAAAAGCCTCCAATACAGGAAACACAATGTTGCCAGCCAATCAAGACAAAAAAAACTACAAAACAGACAGAAGATAATAGAAACACCAACAAGCAGAAAACAGCAAACTCCAAGACCAATAAACCATGGACCAAGACTCCCAACAATCAGGATGAAGAAAAACTATTCTGGCTCAGCAGTAGGCTAGCCTCAAATTTAAAACTGAAAACGGCTGTGATAGTATGACTCACAGACACGCTCAATACAGAAGCCTGATGATGGCTGATGAGATTTCTGACCGAAACGTTGCTACACCTTTAAAAAGCACAAACTACAATAACGTGGGATAATACCCGAAGGAAAGCTGAACAGCATATATATATATATAACACACACACAATCACACACCACACACACACACACACACAACACACACAGAGTGTTTCAATACGCCGCCCCCCCATAGGAAATCCCAGCATGTTTTCAAGGCATAAGGTGAAATTAAGCCCCTCCCCGCAAATTTAGACCTATTTTAAAACATGCGAAATGGGGGGGAGAAGGACAAGGGGGAACTTGCCGTTAGGAGCACCCCATGGGCAGCCACACCTCACCACCAGCTACTCCTAACAGCTGGTCATGGTGGAGCATGGAGAGTTCCCTACTCCTGCCAGGCACCTTTGCTGAAGACCCAGGTATGGTACTGGCTTCAGGACGGGTCAGCAGGCAGGCAGCGGCAGCATGGATGCCCCATTCAGACTGCTGCCATTGGGCAAGGCAGAGAGGCCAAAGTCTGTGCTGGACATCATGGTGTGGCAGTAGCAGAGAAGCGGCTCTTCCAGTGGATGGAGGAACAGTTCGAGCGCATTCCTCTGCCGGCAGTGTTTCTCAGGTGGGGAAGCTGCCTCTGTAGCTTCCACAGTTTCTGCCAGCACTGGCACCTCTCTCAGCAGTGCTGTCTCCAACAACAGCAGCAGCAGCAGTGGGACAGTCCCTGCTGCCGATGAGAACCACCTGCCCTCCTGCAGAGGCATCGCTTTGCTTCCTGCCCCAGAGCTTTGGGTCATGATCTTGTCCCCTGTACAATTGGGCGCTCTCTTCTTGCTCCAGCTGCCCGAACTCCCCCCCATGGACCTTTCCTCCCTCTTTAAATTTTTTTTACTCTCATTCCCTCTGCCTGTTTCCTAAGAATACAGCCGGGCAGCTTCCTCCTCACCCCTCCCAGTAGTTTTAAAAAGGGAAGATTCTATCTATTTTAACCTTTGAGCAGAGGCAAACCTTCCAATCCAAACAGAAGAGAAAGGAAATCATCCTCCAGACCCTTAGCACCAAGCTTCCCAGAGTATACTCCCAAAGGGTTCCCCCCAAAGGAGGATTCACCCCCTTAAATGTACTTCCCTCCTTTCTGGGAAAGCTTGGCAGGGAAAGAAGGAGGGAGGGAGGGAGAGAGGGGAAAGTGTCTTTGGGATTTCCCAGGAGAAATCCAGGAGGTGGATTTCCATCCTATTTCTGTCTTTCAAGGAGATGAAGTTGGGAAGTTTAAGCATTTAAGGGGGTGCTAAGGATCTTTAGGATGATTCTCTTTCTCTTATATTTGGATTGGAAGGTTCATTCATTCATTCACCCATAGCATTCCCTTAAATGGAAGAAGTAACCACTCCTCACCTTCATATATACCGTGTTTCTCCAACAATACGGCCTCCACCAATAGGAAGGCCCAGCATGTTTTATCAGCATAAAATCAAATTAAGCCCCTGTCCCCAAATTAAGGCGTATATTAAACATGTGAAATGGGGGAAATGGCGGGGGGGGGCTTGCTGTGAGGAAGTAGTTTTGTTGCATACCCGGATATGGTGCTGCCTGCATTGACTTTGGCATTGGTGGAGCACTTCATATCAGGAGACCTTCCTCCACCATTGCTTTCCCTTCTCCCTTGCTGCTGCAGCATTTTGAGCAATGCTGCAGTGTTTGGTGCAGCCATGCACAGCCAGCCAGGGGTCCTCCCTGCAACCGGAGCCTGGCAGAGACACTCTGCTTCAGGCGCTCCTGTCGCCACCTTCCCTTCAAAGGCAAAGCCAATTCTTTTAAAAATAACACCCTACTACTGGTACGACAAAGCCTCCCCTGCCCGAGAGGGCATCCCAATCCCATGTGGGGAGGTGAATCTCCCGGGGCTGCAGCACAGGATCGGCCCACCCCATGACAAGCACCAAGCTGCCATCCCTGCCTGGCGCCAGGCAGAGCACGAAGAGCTTGGGGTGCACAGCGCAGCTGACAGGCAGAACCTTCTGCCCAGTAGCAGAGCTCTCGCCAAGGCAGCAAGCACCTCCCTGCTGGACCCTCCGCTCATCCCTCCAGAGATGCGCCAGAGCTGTGCAGGCTGGGCAGAGCCGGGAAAGCAAGCTGCAGGTGTACACCCACCTGCCAAGCAAAAGAGCCGGGCCAACCTGAGCTTGGCTTCCTTCCCAAGTCCCTCCAGTGTGAACCCGAAGTGGCTACTGGGAGAGGCTGCCCGAAGCTGTGATAGCACCCACCCATCCATGGACAGGGAGGCAGGTCAACGGCCTGCGCTGCATCCTTCTCTGAGCTGAGCCCCGCCAAGTCAAAAAAAATTAAGGCCCGGCCTTATTTTGTGAGAAACATGGTATAATCCTTATATGTTCAGTTACTAAACTTATGAAGATAAATAAAATTCAGGTGATGAATTTTTGCTCTTGGAAATCAAAGAATTACATTTGGATGTCTAGTTTTGCAAACTATGAAAGTGAATCACATCAAAAACAGCCCTTAGCTAAAGTAATTTGCTCCTATTCAAATTTGGAGCTTTCAAAGAGAATTAGATCAGCACATCTGCCTCCAGCATGTTCAGGTGTGCACATGCATTATTTCCTTCTTTCAGAGATGCTGAAATCTGTTTATATTGGTACATTTCCTCTCAAACATCTTTTGGCTAAATGAAAAAGTTTTAGGCAAAAGTCAAGAGTTTGTCCCAATCTATGCTGAGCTGCATGGTTTTAACTTTCTTCTGGCTAAAATTAACACATCTAGCAGCTGGCAATTAATAACACTTGCTTGAATTTCTAAGATCCTGCAGGAATTTTATTCAACTTTAACAAAACAAAGGGCACTATGATACATAATTAAGATGCTACTTGCCCTTCAGGTACTCAGCAACTGTTCTGTCTTTTAAATTCTCAGCTAAATTTTAGAGAACCAAACAGAATTTGGAAGGCTGAAGTTAAAAGTCAAATCATGCAACAGCAAAATCATTGCTGTAGAACAAAACTGTTCCAAAGCTATATCAAAAGTTAAGTGCATATAACCTTGTAGAGTAAAAAAAGAAAAAAAAGAACATAAAAATGTAGCTCACCATTCTGTGCAACAGCGATTTGGTGCTATGAGCTATGGCCACTTTTCACTAATCATCTTCCACTATTTCTACTTTTGTATGAATACTTTTGTATTATTTTGGTGAATAATTAATTGCAGATATGATGACTCATTAGTTAAAGACACTGAGCTTGCCAGCTGGATAGTTTACAGCCAGATTTGAGACCTGAGTGCCATGCAACAGGATGAGCCCACATTCCTTGTCTCAGCTCTTGTCCACCCCTAGCAGTATGAAAGCATACAAATATGAATAGATTATAAGTAACACTTTGATGGGAAGGTAACAACATTCCATGTAAAGCCATGTTGGCCACGTGACCACAGAAAATGTCTTCAGACAATGCGGGCTCCTTTGGCCAAGAAATGAAGATGAGCACCATGCCCTAGAGCAAGGGTCTTCAAACATGATAGCTTAAAGACTTGTGGACTTCAACTTCCAGAATTCCTCCTCCAGTCATGTTAGCTCAGGAATTTTGGGAGTTGAAGCTCACAAGTCTTAAACTTGCCAAGTTTGAACACTCTTGCCTTAGAATCAGACATGACTCGTCAGGAAATCTTTACCTTTTTACACTGGAAGAGTGCATGGTACAAAACGCAATTATTTGCCTAGTGGTACAGTGGTGTTATTCAGCCGGTTCGCACTGGATCAGGAGAACTGGTAGCCATAATTTGGCATGGGTCGCCAAACTGGTAGCTTTTGAGGTAATTCCCCATTAGGAGAATGAGCACACACAGGGAGATGTAGTGATAGTTGTGAAGAATAATACACAACTAGCACACAGACACACTGTATAGTAAAATGTACTTACACCCACCCCACCCAGAATACCCTCCCAGAATACCATCACTGCAGACGTTCACTTTCTTTCTTTTGTCTCCTGGGAGCACCGCCACCCACATCCTCCTTCTCCTGGGGGAAAGGAAGAAAGGCAAGGCCGCAGCATGATCTGGCCTCTGTTGCCTTTTTCCTGGGGGTGAAAGGAAGAAAGGCACGGCTGCAGCATGCTCTGCTCTCCACCACCCCCCACCACAACCCCACTGCCTGCTTTCTGCTTTCTCACACTGCCCACTGCTCTGGAGCTCACCAGATCATTTTGTCCCAGTCAGACCAGGTGTGTGTGTGCGTGTGTGTGTGTGTGTGTGTGTGTGTGTGTGAGAGAGAGAGAGAGAGAGAGAGAGAGAGAGAGAGAGAGAGAGAGAGAGANAACTAAGTGCTGAGACATGATTTGTGTCTTTTTAGCAGTGCAAAGTGACCATCCTTGAGCAAATGGTGGTGTTCCCCCCCCCCCGCTTGCTTTTCTGGGCTTTCTTGCACCACTTTTCCTCCTTTCCCCATCCTGCATCTTCAGCACTGGTCCCAGAGGTGGAAAGAGCCAGGACACCAGGTAAGTCACCTAGAGACTATCCTTCCCATTCTCCCAGCACTGTTTATATCTTGCCACCAAGGGCCAGACCCAATGCAAAGCACACGTAGTCTCAGCATCTTGATTCCGGATTGTCTCTGGGAGTTTGCATGATACTTGTGGCATCTGCTGTGATGGGCATGCATGAGGTTTTAGCTCCTTGGAGGTTACCGGCTTTCCCGGCTTCCTATGCCAGATCGGAATGTCATGTTTTCTGGGATTCAGTGGGGCTGCAGACAATGGAAAGCTCTCCTCTTGATCGGGAAAGGCAACTGGGCTATGGGGTCCCACTGTGGCTAAAGAAGAAAGTGGCATCGGGCTTTTCATGAAGGGAGGAAACATGAAACATTTCATCCCCCGGGAGAAGCTACCAGCAGCGGAGTGCTCTGACCAGGAAAGTGGGATCCTGACTGCCTCCTGTAGCAGTACCTCCACCACCTTCCTGACCAGGTGTGTGTGTGAGAGAGAGACAGACACACAGAGAGAGCGCACTCAAGAAAGAAAGAAGGGAGAGAAAGAAAGAGCAAAAAAGAAAGAGAGAAAAAGAGATAAGAAAGAAAGAAAGAAAAAAGAAGGAAAGAAAGAAAGAAAGAAAGAAAGAAAAAAGAGAAATAGGAAGGAAGGGGGGAGAGAGAGAGAAAATTCTGTGCTATTATTTTTAATTAACAAGGAATGGCTGGGAGGGGAGGGCAAAGTGAGGCACGCCTTGGTGCTGGGAGGGGACGGGCAAGGTGAGGCACCCCTTGAGGTGAATGGCATTGAGTTGGCCACACCCACCCAGTCCCATGACCACCAAGCCACACCCACCCAATTAGCCATGCCCACAGAACCAGCAGTAAAAAAATTTGAATCCCACTACTGCAATGGTACTTTGGTAGATATCTTTCTTGCTTGGTTTGTATATTGTTTTATGTAATAAGATAGTTCTATAAAGATTAAAAATTATGCCAACATATTCTGATAATAGTTTCAGAACTATTATCTTGTGTAAAAAATTTTGTGTAATTGTGTAAAAAATGTTTATTATTTTGTGTAAAAAAATTTTTTGCCTTAATCATAATGATGTTGATTAGATAGGATTAAAAGAACTATGAGAAAAGCAAAACTGATTTTTAGCTAATTTGTTTCTGAAAGGTCACACAATAGTTTTAACTCTGAATTAATTGAATGTTGACTGACTGACCTGAACTAACCATTCTATATGAAGCCCCTGTCACACAGCACCAACGGATGGAAAGAGGATGTAAAATGGAGAGAAAAACTTGCCATCCTTTGGTTAAAGCGATGCTTCCGTTCTGTACTCACTGCGTCCGTTTTTCATCCTCTCTATCCATCCAGCATCCGTCTACTGACATTTTCATCACTCAAAAAGTTTTGAGTCTGCACAAAAACTGCACAAAACTTTCTTGAGCGGTATTCAACGGTCCGTAAATCCGTACGCATACGGGGAAACATCCGTTCTACATCCCTTGTCAATCCGTTACGTGTCCGCTATATCGCTAGGCATCCGCTGCCGCCATCGCGCGAACTCGCATCCCTCCAGCAGAAACACGACACAGGAGAAAGCGAAACGGAGGCGGAATGGACACGCAGCGTTAGTAGCATGGACGGAGAAAGGTGAAAGTGGATGCAACTTCATACAAAGCATTAAAAGGAAAAAAACATTCGTATAGGGGAGTATCTCAGATTATTTAGGATGTCTGCAGGATGTCTAGAGAGATGCAAAGACACCTAGCGGAAAATCTATATTTCCCATAAAAGGGAGCAACTCACTGGATCTCATTCAGTCCAGCAGCCCTGCGTGCAGACCTCTTCAGCCTTCATCTGGCTCTTGCTCTCCACAGGCATCAGTCATCTCCACCATGGATCATCACGCACTCCTTTTGGTAGCCACCATCGTTCACAACAGTACGAACATCTACAGGCTCTTCACCTTGGTCTAACGCGAAGAAGAAGGAGGGTCCAAGAAGTGTCCGGTTCCGAAGATGGATCCGAGAAGAGGCGAGTACAGACTGTAGAACAAGCTGATGGTGGAGCTGAGGAAACGAAGACCCTTGTTGCATTCCAGAACTTCATGAGGATGCCGCCAGCCATGTTGACAAAATTGTGGAGCGGCTGAGACCTAGGTTGACAAGCAGAGCACCAACTTCCGGCCAAGCCTGACCCTGGACTCAAGACGTTACTTACTCTGCACCACCTGGCCTCCGGGACCATGTACAGGAGAATGCAGTATGGCTGAAGGGTGCCACACAACACCATCAGCATTGTGGTCAGAGCATGTGGTGCAGCCATCATCGAAGAATTAGAAAAGCTCCTCCAGTGCCCCTCCACTGAAGAAGGAATGGAGAAGTTGCAGAGCAGTGGTATCAGAAGTGAACTTCCCCCACACCGTTGGAGTCATAGATAGCAAGCACGTGGCCTGCAAAGCTCCAGCCAACTCAGGGTCCACTTATCACAACTACAAGGCTTCTTCAGCATCATCCTCTTCGCCATGGTCGATGCTGACTACAATTCTTATGTACATCGATATTCAGGCAATGGGTCAGCTTCAGATGCCCAGGTATACAACGCCAGTCACCTCAAGGAGGGCTGGAACGCACCTCATCATGGCTTCCCAGATCAGAACCTTGCCCACGACAACAAGATGTGCCCTACTTCATCCTGGGGGATGACGCCTTCTCCCTCAGAACTACTCATGAAGCCCTACAGTTCAAGATTGAAGAGAGGATCTTCAACTACAGGCTGTCCAGGGCAAGGCGGTGGTGGAGAACGCCTTTGCCATCCTGGCCAACAGGTTCCAGGTACTTCTCACACCAATGAGCATCCCCACAGACCCGTGAGGAGGATCGTGGAAGCTTGCTGGCATCCTGCACAATCTTATGTGCTACCCGCATACCCAGTGTTGCAGAACAGGCTCGTGGACCTCCAACAAGGCACATGGGGACATGGAGCCTGGGAATGGAGCAAGGCCGAACCTGATAGAACACTCTGGATGTGCAAGGCCCCAACAGAGCTTCACGTGAAGGAAGAAGCAGCGCAACCTCCTGAAACACTGGTGCAATCCCAGCTGGAGCAGTGGAGTGGCAAGACAGGATGATAGATGCTTATGGATTCTTCCTTCAGCCTGTCTCTCACACTGATGAGATTGGGCCATGTATTGTTGAGTGGCCTACAATGAACAGGCATTTAATAAAGAGTTTTGTTTATGTTGAAATGTGTGGATCAATGATATACATTGTTATTGATAATAAGGGCCATAGGTGTGGCACTGAGAGTGGGACCATCCAGTCCCACTATGCTTGCACTGGAGGTTTAATCTATCCACAGGTATTACCCATCCCGAAGGTATCCCTGCCCATCCCACTGCTATCTTAACCCATCCACAAAGCATGCAAAGGCTTAAACCATTTCTAAAAGTTTCCACCAAGACTTTATTTACTAAAGAACTGAACCAAGTGTGAAGCAAAGATAAACTTTATTAATAACAAACTGTGACAGCAAAATGACCAAGTAAAATGTCCCAAGCAAAGATAAAGTCAACAGGTAGCAACCAGTCTCCGGCCACTCTTCTCAGTCACTCTGAGGCGTGCTCAAGGCTCAGAGGTGAAGGTCCAGGTGCTGTGGAGGTGGCTGCTGCTGGAATGCTGGTCTGAGGCGCCATTGGGTGCCTGGCCCCGAAGGAACAGGATGGTATGTGGAGGAAGCTCTTCAGAGAGCTGGTTCAAGTCCTGTGATGTTGAGAGCCCCTTCTCCAGGCATGGGTGTCAATCCCAAGACCGA
This sequence comes from Laticauda laticaudata, assembly GCA_004320025.1. Taxonomy (NCBI): domain Eukaryota; kingdom Metazoa; phylum Chordata; class Lepidosauria; order Squamata; family Elapidae; genus Laticauda; species Laticauda laticaudata. The sequence continues at coordinate 44,832 of BHFT01051407.1, forward strand.
TGACAGATGTTCTGAAGCCGGGCTTGGCTGTTTGGGGTGGAGGAAGGAGGAGTGTAGTGGGGATGTCTGGTCTGCAGGTGGCGAGGTGAGGCAGTGGGTGGATCTGTGGCAGTGGCGTGGTAATCTGTAGGGTGGGTGGCATCTGTGGCATCGGTGTGTCGGTGCATTGGTGGCACCGGTGGCATTTCGATGAAACCTGTGCCTGGACTGGGAAGGCTGCCTATGCTGCTGGAGCTCTCGTAGGCATAGCTGGTAGGGAGGGCCTGGGAAAGGCCCTTGAAGGGCGTGACAATTCACCTGGGGTGGAGAAGCAGACCTGGACTGGGTGGGAGCAGGTTCAGCTGGGTCTGGAGGGTTGTGAAGAAGCCGGTGATCCCTGTCCTTGATCACCTGGTACTGTGTTTGGACATGTCCAGGAGGGTCTGGTTGACGTAGGTGAGGAGGGCTTGCGGTTTGAGGGTGGTATGTCGATGTGTATCCAGCTGAGAGAGGAGATCTAAACTGCTTTTAATGGTGTCCCTGATCTCCGCAGGCAGTGTGGGCTCTGCCCCTCCAGTTTGGCTTCTCTGCCTGCCTATCTGTGGAGGTGGAGCTGGGGGGAGATGTGGGTTGGTTTCTGGTGCAGTGCCCTCCCCTTGATGCCACTGCATCAGGGGGTCCTCCACACCTCTGCCATGGGAGTATGCAGCTGTCGGGGGGGTTCTCCGTCATGGGACGGTCCACAGATACCTGCCTGGACACAGGAGCTGACTCTTGGCCAGAAGAGGACTGGCTCTCTGCGGCTGCCAGAGGGAGGGGTTGTCAGAGGGGCTGCTTCTCGGTGGCGGATCTCACCCTCCAAGGAGCCGCACTTGGCCATACATGTAGGTCTCCTGGTCCGTACAGCTTGACTGTGGCCTGGCCAGATTTTCTTGAGGTGCAGGTTCCCGTACCAGGTGGGCATGTGCTTCCACAGCTGAGGAGGACCTCCGAAGTGTAGCCAGGCTCTCGCCCTTCTCTCTCCAAGTAGCCTGCTTCCTTTGGTGTCTCGATAGAGCCTGTGTCCCTTCGCCATAGATACTCGTTCTCCCTCAGCCATTCCAGCACCTCATCCTCATGTTCCTCTTCGATGGAGTATTGCCTCCTCTCCGTTCACACGTATGCCTCTTCCTCCTCTGGCAGGGCCACCTGGGCCCTCATCAAGTGGGCTTCGAGGTTCTAGGGGCCCGCCATCACACCAGTCAGCAGCGGCAGCAGCAAACAACAACAGTAGCAGCAAAAGCAGGACCAGCAGAACCAGCAGCACCTGGAGCACCGCAGCACCAGCAGGACCAGAGATCAGCAAGCAGCAGAGTAAAGCACCAGCAGGACAGCAGGACCAGCAGGACCAGATCAAGCAGCAGCAGAGTAAGCACCAGCAGCACCGCAGGACCAGGAGCACCAGCATCACCAGCAGGACCAGGAGCACCAGTACCACCAGCAGGACCAGGAGCACCAGCAGGACCAGGAGCACGCCAGCAGAGTAAGCACCAGCAGAAGCCCCAGCACCAGGAGCAGCGCCAGCAGAAGGCCAGCAGCAGAAGAGTCAGCCCGAGCAGCAGAAGCCCTAGAAGAGAAGCAGAGTCAGGGCCAAGGGTTGGATGGTGGCCCCTTCCTCTTTCCAGGGCTGCAGCAGATGCCACAGGCTTCCTTTTCTTTCCCATGGTTGTTGGCTGGCTGGGAGCTGTGTCTGGCAGCAGGTCTTTCCTCTGAATGATGACCTACTGCGAGCTGCATCCCTTTTTATCCATGGGCTGACGCAATGCGTCCTCCCGCATGCGGCAGTGAACGCTTGGCATCCGCTAGGCATCCGCTAGCATCCGCTCTTGCATCCGCTGTATCCGCTGTATCTCGCTAGGCATCCGCTCTGCATCCGTTCCTTCCGCTGCAATGTCCGCTTTACTGTGCTCCCCGAGACCTGCGGATGTGCCATCTGCTTCCATCCGCTTCCATCCACTAGGCTTCTGTGGAGCATCCACTTAACATCCTGGCTACATCCTCCCCCCATCCGTTCCTTTCCATTGTTGTCTGCTCTGCTTATGCAAATTCTGGGCACTTTTGAGAGCAGATAACAACGGATGGAACATTTTCTCGTCCGCTGTGTGCTTTTTACATACGTTTTGCATCCGTCAGCCTATGTGACAGGCCCTTAAATCTGATAATGACACGGATGGTAATACCATAAGCAAATGGGATGGGAGAATTCCATTTGAAAAGGTAATCCCCTGAGATACATGAATACCAATATACCCATGTATTAAGAATGTTTAATTGTATCCCGAAGCCTATAAAAGCAATGCCCACAGGACTTGCATTATGAGGCAGTGGCAGTTCATAATTGCCAGTAGGTGGGATGCTGCATTTTTATGAAGTAATTGAGTTACCTTCCTAAAGCAGCCTCATGAAAATTTCAGTAGTCTAATTTTAAGGTAACAAGGGCAGGATTTCTTGAATTTGAATGAAAACTTTTAAATACTGTAAAGACGTCATCTAATTTCCTTCTCTTCCAAACTGAAATTATACTGGAATATTTTAAATATTGCTACAGTCAGAAATAGAATTTGGCACAATCCTGCAGCAATCACAATTTTCCTTCTCATTTTCAGAATATGATCTCTTATTATTTTAATATATGGTTCAGAAGTTATTCGCTGTATTATTCTGTTTTGACAGAATAATATTGTTGGAAATGAATGGACAACAAGCAAGAAAACTCTCAATACCAAAAAAATTCCTTTTGATATCCACATTTTCAACAACTTTACAAATTACATCTAGGAATATGCTAACATTAAGAAGTTAATGCTTAACAATAATCTTTATTTGATTTGTAAGGGACAGAAACCAGAACCTGGAAAGATCAAGATGACTGAGCACCAGCTTAGAAAGCAAGCAATCATGAGTTCAAGTTGTGTCTTGGCCATGACACCCAGCTAGATAACCTTCGAGCAGTCACTTTCTCTCAGCCCAATTCACCTGACAGGGTTGTTGTGGGGAAGGAAGGAGGAGGGAGAACTTTTGGGTATAGTCACCATCTTATTTGTGAAAATAAGGGTATAGTAACAAAGTAAAGTAAAGTTGTCGATTATCACATTAGATCACTTTAAAGGGAAACTGGACAAATTATTTGAACATATGGCTTTATAACTAATGTGGTTGGCTGTATATTTCCAAAATCAGAAACAGAATATAGTAATTAACAAACAACAGTGGCCAATTGAGGCTGACATTCTGCTTCTGGCCTGCTCTTAAACATCTCCTCCTCATTTGGAATTTATATTAGATTGCCCTAGCAGGGCTGAGTTTTAAATTCTTATCGTAGTCTGTTTACCATAGGAACCAGAATGGTGTAGGTTCTCCTGCTTGGGCAAGGGGTTGGATTAGATGACCGAAAGGTCCCTTCCAACTCTGATTATCTGTTATCTACTGACATACTCAAATCCAGTGTAAATTTCACTATTTGCTGGATACGTTGGATCCAGTTTTGAAGGGGGGGTGGAATTCTGAATTTCTTTCTGGTAGTTCTTCTTCAGTTTGTTGAAAGAGATTAAAAAAAAAAAAGAGGGCAAGGAACTTTGGTGGATTTGCTGCATTTAATTAAAAGCTAGCCAAGGGTAAGTATGAATGTTCTGCCTGTATTATATAAACATCAAGACCAGCAGTTTGCATCCTACTTGCTTTCTATTATTCCATGAAATCTTAAGAGAAGCTATCATTAGTGAAGTTTCCAACATGATTCTTTTCAGAGAAGATGTGCCGACTTTAATAATCGCTCTGCTTCTTAAGCCACTTAAAATGGCTGCTGAAGTACTTATGCGAGTGTGTAAAAGTTTTCCAAGTCTTATGTGGGATGTAAATTTATTTGGAAGGTTAACTGTTTCTGAAATAGAATATGTAAGGAAAAGTTTAGAGTCAAGGGAATTCTAAAGTCTAGGTTAAAGGAGATTGAAACACTGATGAGAATTTCAGAAGAAATTAAATAACCACAGCTGTTTTTGCAGCCATACTGTCAGGATTATTATGTACGGTGAAATGAAATATTTTATATTTCCACTATATACCAGACAGAACACCTGTTTTTTTACTTGCTTTATAATGTTACATTGTTCTCAATTTGGCCTGGAATAACTGCAGATATAATATAGAATACAACTTACTATTTCCTAATTATGTTTAGTAAAACTTATTTTTTATGTTGAGACAGTCTTATACCATGCCAAGTCACAAAAAGTCATAGCATAGTTATCTAGGACAATATCCATCCAGAGTAATAGTTATGTGTCATATGTTTTAGTACATATTTTGAATTATGATGGGAAAGGGAAGGAAAAGAAAGGAGAGGAATTATTGTAATAGGGATTTTTCCTTTATAGTCTAAAAAGATTCTCTTTGCTTTTTATAAGTATTCATGCCTTGCTGAAAAGAATTCTTTCTTGTTAGTCCAGCTAATCAAGTTGTGATTCATTTTACCTCATGAATACCTTTCCCCCTCTCAACAAGTTCTCTTCAATGTGACCTCGACAGAATCTTCATGCTCAATCTGTCCACAAAATCTCTGTGCAAATTATCCACAACAATTGCCAATTAGGGATAGGTGCTGCAGTGGTTTTAATGTGGACTTCTGTACACCAACTTCTCAAATGAGGCTCCCCAAATGCATTTCTTTTTTTGACCACAGAGAAGCTATTACATACTAACACTCTCTGAATTGACTGAGTTGAAATGACCGTTGAAGTGAGGAGGTGGTGACATATTGGAAGACAATTCTCTTGTATGAGCTGGAATAAAAAAAAACATACAAAGAAAAAGATTAAAAACTAAAACGTACAGAGATAAAAAGAGAAAGGAAAATACACACATACACACATACACACACACACACACACACACACACACACACACCCCTCTAAACTTTCAACCAAAAATCTCTTCATCATTTATGTTATCTTTTATCGAATTAGAAAATAATAAAATCTCATCATTCAGTGTTGATTAAATTAATCATTAAAAATCTATTAAAACCTACCAGAAATACTTATTTAACTTATAATTTATAATTTTCTTTCAAAATAAAACAAATCTCTTCTTCCCATATCATAAATAAAGATAAATCTTTAAACCCTATTCATTTAAACTTAATCAAGAAAAATTCTGATTAAATTCTGTTATCAGAAAAAAATATACTGAAAGTTTTAAGTTGATTCCTTTTAAAAATTAATTTCCTATCATTTTTTCTTTATCACCTCATGGCACTATCTTCTGTTCACAATGTCTTCTGCAAAAGAAATCCATAGTATAACAGTTGTCAATCAGATTTAATTAAAATGCATCTTGAAGTTTAACGTTAAAAAAAAAAGATACTGTCAGATTTGAATGTTTTTTGATTACACACAAATTATTTCTGCTTCTTTATCCATCATATCTTCACATTGGTTTGTCCATTCATGCAATACAGTGGTTTTCTGTTCATATACATTTATATATTCTCTAAAAGACTGATACTATTTTTTGTATAATAGTAGTTATATCTGGAATAGTTAGCCTTATCATATTTATATTGTAGGGAAACATGTAATAAGTAGTTTGACAACACCTGAAGTTACAATATGGCATTAATTTTCATACCACTGAATATTAGTATTTTATCATGTCATCTCATAATAGGGAAAAGCAAAATCACTATGGCAGCATTCATATTCATTACACGAAAGTGGTAGCAACTATAGATAAAATGCCTCAAGTACAGAATGCAATTGTACTCTAAACTTACATTTATGCACAACTACATGAGAAAATAAATCTCACTTATTTGCTATGTAGTTCCCATAAATGAACATATGCATAAATGCAACATGTTTATCTCACTTAGATCAATAGGGTTTTTATACACCCATCCTGGTTATATATTGAATCAGGCCATTAATCTTGATGTTATGGCAAGGTATATAGTAGTCTTTTTCTGTACATTCAAGTCTTCTGACCACATATTGTTGCTTTATTCAATCATTTGAAGTACTATTGAAGTCTTAATACAAAACTCTGCCAAAAATTATAATTGGACTGTATTTAATCAGAAATACCATTGAATAATGTTCTATGTCAACTGGACTGGCTAAACAAAGGCATTATTTTAATTATAACCAAATAATATAGTAAATAGCTTTTGGTGGAACAAATAATAACATTAAAAGACTTCTTTATAACTTCTGTAAACTATAGTGAAAGTAGAAATAATACACTATGCTATCCATTTGCCATAAGATTAAAACTGATTTCCCAGAGCCTTTGAGTAGAATTATTACATTAATGCTAATGAGGCAATTGTTCGGCATTATTTTCATTGAGGTACAGATTGCAGATTACAGCAATGAGGTAACAGTAATATTTTGACAGATTAATATTAAACAATCTAGTGAGAAATACAATTTCACAGAAATAAATAAAAAAGTTATTTGATTTGAAGTACTGAGGAGTCATACATCAAATGCCAATCATCTTGATTTGATGTCAGTGATGAATATTAATTTTTCCAAGGGCATTTTAAAGACCTTCTTGGTTCTATCCATGCATCTTACTTGTTGCTTTTTCCTTCTACTGCCCTTAACCAAGCATGGTAATTTTACTTGTTCACCATCCACCTTCATTACATATCAAAAAGCATAAGGGTTTACTTGTTGATTATCACTATATATAAAGTGTGTATAGTAAATAGTAAATATATAATATAAACACATACAAACACAATATATATTATAATGAATGCTAATATCAAAGCATAACTGAGTTGATTGTTTATAGGATTTTTAAAAAGAATTAAAAAACACTGTTAGAGATTGTCAAGTGATTCCAGCAATTCCATAGCTGTTGGGAAGGAAATTGTCACGGCAGAAAAGGAAAGACATAAATAATACCAAGTGACACAAAATAGATAATTAATAGCCCAGAATATATAAAAAAAAATTCAAAATCATTTGGGAAAATGAACTACAAAATAACAAAGTGAAATGTAAGTTCTGGATATCTAGCACCACTAAGAACACTGAAGCAAAAACACCAAACCTTACTAGAGGAATGGCTTTTCTATGGCCCACATAAACCAGTTTAAAGTTTAAGACAAGACCTCATCTGCTCTTCCACAGGGAGGTTGGAAATTCTGCCTAAATTAGCTTGATGTTCCTGATCCGTAACACCTTATTTGATAATTCACTCTAAGCTAATTATAACCATTCTTAGCAGTTCCTGAATGGAAAAACCTTATCTCTATAATTTGTTTTCAAGAGAGGACTTCCAAAAAGATACATTGCTATATGAAAATATAACTGGGAGCAAATCCTCAGGCAGGAAGATATGCTCCGGCCCATAGGTAATTATCTGGCCTTTTTCTTCATCAAACCTAATTCAAAGAAGGTTAGAAGTGCAATGGGCCCTGAAATATCTTTCTAGGTAATTTGGATTGAAAAAAAGGAATTATTAAGTCTGCCATCTGCACCTCTACAACTGTCTGGTTTGGTTCTGCAACCCAACAGGACAGACATAGACTTCAGAGGATAATTAGTACTGCAGCAAAAAACAATTGTACCAACCTATCTTCCATCAAAGACCTGTATACTGCACGAGTCAAAAAGAGGGCTGTGAAAATATTTACAGACCCCTCACATCCCGAACATAAACTGTTTCAACTCTTTCCTTCAAAATGACGCTATAGAGCACTGCACATCAGAACAACTAGATACAAGAACAGTTTTTTCCTGGAAGCCATCACCCTGCTAAACAAATAATTCCCTTAACACTGTTCAACTATTACAAAGTCTGCACTACTATTATGGTTTATCTTCTCATCATTCCTTATTACCCATCCCTCCGACTTGTGACTGTATGACTGTAACTTTGTCACTTGTATCTTTATGATCTATATTGACTGTTTCCTAGTATGATTTGATTGCTTATTGTACCCTATGACATGAGCTGAGCTAAGGATTTAGCTTCAAATAGTTTAAGGAAAGCTGGGAGGTAGTCTCCCCTACCTTGTCTTACAAAGTAGCAAGAAACCACTAAGTTCTTTTGACCAATTAAGATAATATAACTGACACATGCCCTACCTGAGGCATAAAGTAGATATTTAAAACTTAACACATCAATGAAAACCTTTTTGATATTCCAGGAATAGTTTTGGGCCTTCTAGCAAACACCATTATGTTAGCTTTATCATTATTTGCAAGGGTGTTCTCTGGAATGTTGAACTAGAAATTACAATTATCTGATACAGCCACTCAAAATCCACCAGTGCAATAATATCCAGAATTACTTAACACAAATTGTTAATGCTTCAAGAATTAAGTAAAAAAGCAAATGAGAAAGTGGATAACACTGACAGGTGCCACACAATAACAAAGATTTACCAATTTGTTATTTCTCTTGTTGGTTGCAAATAATAAATTGCAGCCCACCCAATAAAAGTCTCCCAGAGTTTTCCTGTGGTAAGATGATGGCCAATGAAGTTCATAATTAAATTAATTATATAAAAGAATGAAATATTTCATTTCTATCTATAATTCACTTTATAAACTTGATCTGAACCACACCAAAAATATTTAGCATGTAAAGATATTAATACAGCAGAATCCCATCTATCTTGAAGTACATACAAAATATCTATTAATATACATAAATTATCCTAAGCTTATCTATTTTTAATAAATCCAGACTGAGATAGATGAATTATGTATAACATCACTCTGCAACAGTCTATTCAACAAAGCAGTTAATAACTTAGTGTCTATATTAATTAATGAAACAGGTTTATAACTGACAGAATGTTAAATCTTTATCCATTTTTGAAATCAATTTTATAGAAGCCTCATAAAAAGATAAAAATAGTTTACCAGGTTTAAACTATATATTATAGACTCCTAATAATATAGCGACCAACAAATCTACAAATTTATATGGTTATATAAAGTATGTTTTTGAGATGGATATCCATACATATTTGTATACATAAATTTCAACAAATTTATAAATACATGTACTTTTACATCAGAAAGTTGTCTAGGCTAGGAGCTTTCCCAGTTTTTATCAATTGAATTGTTTCTAGTATCTCTTGAAGCTTCAGAGATGGTGCCTAAGATGGTTCCCCACAATGCTGAAATAGTAGTTGAATTTCATATAAAATATTAGCAATTTGCTGCTGATTTATAAATAGTATAGATATAAGAATTATAAAAATTAGATATACTATCAGTGAATCTCAGCCTACTTTTTTAAAGTTTCAGAGGTAATATCTCATTTCACTTATTTTAAATGATTACCAGTTTTTCACCAGATTCCCAATATTTTAATTTCAAACTCTTTAAAGTAAATTCAATTTAGTGATCATAAAATTTACTCATCTTTAACTTTCCTGACATAAATATATTTATTTGCATCTGCCAGAAAATATTAATTAACCAAAATTCCATGTTTCTATTTGAAATTTCTATTACATTAATGCAAAGGCATAAGCAATAATATAGCAATAGCACTTAGACTTATATACTGCTTTATAGTGCTTTACAACCCTCTCAAAGCAGTTTACAAAGTCAGCATATTGCCCCCAACAATTTGGGTCCTCATTTTACCCTACATCTATAAAATTTATATGGATTTTATAATTTACAATAACCTGCAAATTAGTAGTTAATATAATTAAATATATATGTGTGTGTTCAAATAAGCCCACCATTAACATACTGAACATATTTGAAATGAAATATTAATGTAATGGAAGCATGATGTGAAATCAGGGTAGACTTAATTGTTCAATCTAAATAATTAAATAAAGATCAGGAAATCAATTGATTGATCAGAATGGAGCTGGAAGGGACCTTAGAAGTCTTCTAGTCCAACTCCCTGCTTAAAGCAAGAGACCCTGTACCATTTCTGACAAGTGTCTATCCAGTCTCTTCCAAAAAAACTCCAGTGATGCAACATCCACAAATTCTGAAGGCAAGCTGTTCCATTGGTTATTGTTCTCAATGTTAGGAAGTTTTCCTTAATTCCAGGTTGCTTCTGTCCTTGATTAGTTCCCATTCATTGTTTCTTGTTTTGTCTTCTGGTCCTTTGGAAAATAAGTTGAATCCTTTTTGTGGTAGTCCCTCAAATACTGGAATACTGCTATTATGTCACCCTTAGTCCTTTTCTCTAGACTAACTATGCCCAGTTCCTGCAACTGTTTGCAGGAACTGCATATGTTTTAGTTTCCAGGCCTATAATCATCCTAGTTCTCTTTTCTGCAATTTTTCCAAAGTCTCAATATGCTTTTTGTATTTTCTAATTTATTAAAATTATAAAATAGGTTCTGCAGACATAAAAGTCTACTCCTTTTTTCAATTCATTGGACAGAAAAGTACTAGCAACTTGGGAAGATAAGGGAGAATGTTTGAAGCCAGAAAAAGGCCAACTAGTATCTATAGTATGTATGATGTCATCTCAAAATCATTGTACCATATCTTTCAAAAATCATAGAACACCATGAAACCACCAGATGATTGGAAAAGAGCTGATGTGATCTTTAAAAAAAGAAAAATCCCAAAGGTACTTTTTTTAAGAGGCAACTGGACTCTCTTGTTTTTCTTCTCATCCAAGAAGCTTCTTCAGCTCTCTCTTCTTCAGCAAAATGAAGCAAAAGAAGCAAAATGTCTTCAAAGAAAAACAAAAAAATCCAGTTGTCTCTTGAAAAAGCACTTTTTGGGACAACTATGACCGAATGACTGAAAATCTCCCATAGACATTTGTCTGAAATGGTTTAGGGCTTCTGCTTGAGCCAGGGGTATAGAGTAGAACAGCGGTGTCAAATTCACATCATCACGGCAGTGTCAGTTGATGTATTTTTCCCCTTCGCTAAACCGGGCATGGGCATGGCCAGCACATGACACATCCAGCCCATGGGCCAGGAGTTTGACAGCTGGGCTAAAATATCTCTAAGAAAGATTAAATGAAAGTGGGCTGCACTTTCATTGGCAAGGGGTTCGCTGGTTGTGAGTGTGCATGCGCCGCTTTGGGCAGCTTCAAACAGGCACCTAATTGACTCAGGCAGCTCTGGTGAGTATAGCAGGGTGGCACAGAACTCAGATGGGCAGCCTGGAGGGGGGAAAGTTAGTTATTTAGGGAAATCATAGCACAAGGGCGGGTGGACAGGCCCAGTAAGAGATCACAGCTAGGGGTTCGCCTGAATCTCACCAACCACCCAGCAGCCCGCCACTGTCTAAGATCCCTTCCAACTCTATACTCTGTTATTTTGTTCTGTTTAGATAATATTTGGAAGAGACTCAGGTAGGCCCACTGAGATATAAGAAAAAGGTAAAGTAAAGCACAGTCAGTGTTACAAGTTTCTGATGTTGCAGCTTATCTCCAAAACTGTAATAGTAGTCTTTCTCTGGAGTCTGTTCCTGATCTGGTCTGAAAGGTATTTTTAATTGGAAAATGATCCTATATAAATGATTCCAATCTAGAATAGGTAATGTTCATTCATCTCTTTGAATGATTGGAAATTTTCCTTTAAATCAGTTCAATGCCTTCTTTCTCTGTCTTTCTTTTTCCCCTTCCTTCTTTCTCTTTCTTTTTCTTTTTCTCTCCCACATAAACACAAACCACACCTACAAAGAAAATTTCTGAGTTGTTATTTGTAATTCACCTTGAATAGCAAACATATTTAATGGAGGTGCCAGTGTTTTCCATATCTTTATTATGGAAAGCTGTAAATCAAAATTTGTGCAATAAGATTTTAAACATATATGGCATTAAGTAAAAAGTAAGCATGATTGTGTCTGACATTTTCTTATGGAGGTGTAAAATTCAAAATTCTTAAGCCATCATTGTTTAGACACAGAGGAGTTTACATCAATATTGCCACCGGCAGAATCTCACATATAACTACATAAGCCACACTGAGTTTATTTTCAAGAGTTTTTCCAATGGGATAACATCACAAGACATAAACAACTACAGGAGGATTTGTGAAGATCCCGGGGGGAAAGTTGTCATACAATGTTACTCGAATATTCTCTATTATTAAATATGCAGTACAGAATAGTGCATATCTTCTAAAGTGACAGATTCTGAAAATAATCTTTCCAGTTTTCCTATTTTTAACACCACCTTCAAATTCTGAAAATCTTGCCATATTGTAAAAATATACAAAATATAGAAGGATAAGATTTTTTTCATGTTGTTGAAAAGGACATAAATAAGATATTTACGCTAATTTATTTTTTTCTATTGCAAAGATAGGAAAGCAGTAGCCCTCCAGCTATTTTTTCACCACAAGTTATAGAAGTCCCAGTCAGAATAACAGAGTTGGAAGTTACCTGAGAAGTCTTCTACTCCAACCCTTTGCTCAATCAGGAAAGCCTGTACCATTTCAGGCAAATGGTTGTCCAATCTCTTCTTAAAAACTTTGGAAGGCAAGTCGTTTCACTGATCAGTTGTTCTAACTGTCAGGAAATTTCTCCTTAGTTTGGGATTGCTTCTCTCCTTCATTAGTTTCCATCCATTGCTTCTTGTCCTGCCTTCAGGACAATAGGTTGATTGCCCTCTTCTTTATAGTAGCCCCTTAGATATTGAACATTGCTATCGTGTCATTCCTAGTCAGCATGGTCAATCATGAGGAATACAATATTTAGAAAGCTGCAGGTACCCTACTCTAGTTCAATAGAATAGAATAGAATAGAATAGAATAGAATAGAATAGAATAGAATAGAATAGAATAGAATAGAAAAGAATAACTTTATCACTTTGAATGTATACTAATCGGCATACATTAAAATTAAATTTTGTTGCATATAGTTATCAAAAAGTCACCATACACTACATAAACATGACTAAATAAATAAATACAAAATTATGCATATGCCCACATATACATTATTATGTATATTATGTATGCATAAATAAGAATCTTATGACATCATAGAAAAAGAGCATTTTCTGGAGAAACTTTTTTAAAATTAAGATAATAGATAATACTCTATATTGTTTGTGTTATAATTTCTCATTTGAGTGGCCTGTTTTAACTGTTACAATTACAATGACTTCTATGCTATTAATATATTGTATTTGAAAAGTACAAACAGCCATTCAGCATGCTCTGTATTTGAACAATAGATGAACAGAGATATGTCAGTCAATCAGAGCTTTGATATTGTAGTAACTGTGATGGAAACAAAACACATTTAATTTGCAGTGATACTTACTGCTTGCCTGTTAGATTTTCCTGTTTACAAAAACCCTTGCCACAATTTGGTGTTACTACCCTAAAGTGGGGATGCAGAGCAGTTCATTCTACAATTAGATCTGACTCTTCATCTGAAACACCATATGGGACAAATACCTTACATTTTCCAACTCAGTAAATCACAGTATTTGAGCAACTAGGGAGTTACGTTGCATTTTCTAGCCATGTTCTGCTGTTGGATATACTATTAACTCTCTAATTTAATCAACACCACCACCCATGCCTAACACATCAACAAAGTTATAGGACCTACGAGTCCCTTCGCTTCATTTTTACAACTATAAAATGTCTTTACCTCTTCATTTCTATCTTGGGAGCTGTTGTAGTGAAATCGCATCCACATTAAAAATTGGTAAATTATTGCATCAGAAGGCATACTAAAATCAAATTTTAAAAGAAGAAAATAAATCAGGAAGTTGTTCAGTCTTTTAACAAATATAATAATGCAATTTGGTCTTGTGATAAATCATCTAAGGTAGGACATGGCTTTTGGAAAAGGACCTATTTCAGATTCTCTCTTCCACTTCTCCTCATGACCCTGAACTGAAATAACTTGCCATTCACATAGCCAAAGAAGAAGAGACTGGGGAAATCTGGTATTTTGTGCAAGTACATCCATCTCTTTAGTGACATTTGAAGCTGTTTCTGTAGATACCCAAATGCTCTATGTCTTACCTTGTGTCCTTTCAAGCAATTATGTTTCAAATAAACATGCAACTATAACTTTTATGAAAATTGTGTAGTCCTCCTCAGATGAGCAGAGTGATCAAGCAAAGATTGAGATCTGAGAATTCCAAGAAAGATCAAAGGAAAGACAATGGAGCCTTGCCAAAGGCAGAGATTAATTTTTAATTTCAGGATCTCACTGGTTCAATGGTTGAAGAAGAACCTACTGAATGAGGCAGTTATAAAATATATAAGAAAACCCATTGCTATACCTTGTTTTGTGAAAAACTATGGGAGAAGAATAGCCATTTTCCAAGGAAATAAATAATGGGAAAAAAAGACATCTAGCATGTGGAAACATAACTTTAAACATAGATGTGGCTTTGGCAGCAGTCTTATCATAACGATAATGGTCACCATGCTTCAGTACCAGTGTTGGGATTCAAATTATTTTATTACTAGTTCTGTGGGCATGGCTTAATGGGCGTTGCAGGGGAAGAATACTGTAAAAACTCCAGTCAGAGGTGGTATTTGCCAGTTCTCTAAACTACTCAAAATTTCCACTACTGGTTTTCCAGAACTGGTCAGAACCTGCTGAATACCACCTCTCCTTAGTACTGACTTGATAACACATAATCAATCAATCAATCAGTTTATCATGGAATATTACATCAAATATTTTTAAACTCAAACTAAAGTTATGATATATTAGGCATAAATTGTTCTCATAATGTAATGAGGTTGTCTAATTAAATAAAATGAAATGAAGTTAGTTTGGCAATGTTTATTTTTAAGAAATATATGCTTACTTATCATAATTACCACATTGTTTCCAACAAGATGAGTTGTGAATGTGAAGGGCCATCTGCAGGTGATTTGCAACACCTTCTAAGTTGATCAATATGGTGGCGCCAGATGCACCCATCTTGCAGTTGGACTGTAAGACTGAGGACCGGTTACCACCACAATCTGCCCAGGCATCCACAAAGGGTGTCCTGCATAATTCCGGGCATAGACCTAGTCATTTTCAGTGAACTCCCTTGCCTGGCTAACTGATCCTAGGGGCATGACTGGGCCATAATATGGATGAAGTCTGTCTAAAGTAGTCCTCAGACATCTACCCATGAGAAGTTCAGCCGGGGACCTATTAGTGGTGGCACAGGGAGTCGTGTGCTGGGTTAGAAGATACTTAGGCAAGCCTAAGTGCCAATGCTTATGGGCCCAAACCTTTCCAGGACCTCCCTAGCAGATCTGATTGGCTCTTTCAGCAGGCCATTCTGGCAGGATGGAAGGAAGCTGTAAGGTGTGTGCCTGATTCCAGATTAGCTAGGAAGATTTCACTCACAAGGAAGCAAACTGGGGGCCGTTATCAGAACACGACAAGTGTCAAGGGAGGGCCATGGGCAGCGAATATCCTTGATAGAGCCTTAGGGGTGGCTTCTTAAGTTGTGGTGGTCATCAAGGTCCAGCTCTACCCATTTGAGAAAGAATTCAAACATCAACCAGGAATGTATGACCGTGAAGGGGCCAGCCCAGACAATAATGCACTCCAGGACTAAGGGGTCCAAATCTTCACACCTGCCTGGAGTGGATGGTGGGTGGAGCAGATCTGTAATTTGGCATGGCTAACTAAGCATTCACCAAACTTGTAATCTGAAGCATACCATGGCCCAGCCACCATTACATAATTCCGAAGCTAGGGGCTTTCAATTCTGAACATGCCAGGATGCCCCTTCATGCAGGACCTTTAAAACTGAGGCCTTGCAACTTGGAAAGGGATAACTACCCTAGTTTTCTCCAAAGTAAACAGCCTTGAAAAGAAGACAGTTTTCTTGCTGGCTAAGTTTTTGAAAGGCAAACTTTGGGGGCATAAGGAATTGCAGCCACCCCTTTTCCCACCAGTCCAGGACTTGGGTGATTAACCTTGTCCTGGCAGAGTGGGCAGTGATATCAAGGGTGGTGATGGGAAATTTGAGATTGTTTATCAGGGAACACAGTATTAGTTGAATGCAGAATCCTCCCAGGAACA
>BHFT01051409.1:0-14012 GCA_004320025.1 Laticauda laticaudata
AGTGAACCAATCCAATGCTTAGTTTCTTAGCCAATCAGATTGCATAGTTTGGAGTATACCATTTTATACAGAACACAATGCATGAAATATAAAGGAAAGTAAGTGTGGTTTAAGTTTAAATCATTTGGATAAGCAGTGGGAATATCTAGTATCTGATTGATTTTTAATCAGGAAAGCCTACTAGATTACTTTAGGCATAGATTAGTTGCTATGGAAAACACACATGCATTGTTGTTCAGCAGATATATAGATTGACCAAGTCTCCAAGAAAGAACTAGGCTCATCTGCCAGTCAAACTTAGAATTACTTTGAAAGACTGTGCCTAATGCAGGGGTTGCCAACCTTTTGGACCTCAGGGACCACCAAACTCATAAGTTTAGATCCCAGGGACCACTAACCGGTTCTGTGGGCGTGGCCTAATTTGTGGGTGTGGCTTGGTGATCATGTGACTGGGCATGGCTTGTATATAAATATTATAAATATTTATATAAATACTGATTTTTTTATTTAAAAAGAGCAACTTTTACCCAAAATCAGGCAAAGCAGGCAGATTGAGTTGCTCACAGAATCACAGATTCATTTGGAAATCTATCTATCTGGCATTGACTAGCTCAGTCTGTCACATAAAATTTGCTTGCAAGCAAACTGACAAAATTAACTTACAACACACCATGCATGTAAATATTGAATTTTTTATTTAAAAAAAGAGCAACTTTTACCCAAAATCAGGCAAAGCAGGCAGGCATTTTGAGTTGCTCACAGAATCACGGATTCATTCAGAGATCAATCTATCTGCCATTGGCTATCTCAATCTGTCACATAAAATTTGCTTGCAAGCAAACTCACAAAATTAATTCACAACACACCATGCATGTAAATATTGATTTCTTTTATAAAAAAGAGTAACTTTTACCCAGAATCAGGTAAAGCAGGCAGATTGAGTTGCTCACAGAATCATTCAGTGATCTATCTATGTGCCATTGGCTAGCTCAGTCTCTCAAATTTGCTTGCCGTGAGTCTGCACTGAATTTGCTTGCAAGCAAACCTTCAGTCTTAAGGGAGATTGTGCTGAGCCGAAGATCTAAAGACTAGCTAGAAAGCAAGAAATCCAACCATTTCCTGCTTCCTAGCTAATCTAAATCTCCCGGCACAGCAGAACAGATGATGGTCAGAAAAAGGAAAAATAGCAATTTAGTAGGCACTGGGTTAGGAGTGAGTAGGCGGGGAGGGTTCCCGGGGGCCATGTGGGCAGTGCAGCCTTGTGTTTCTGTGCAGCCTGGATTAATTGCTTTGAGGGAGTGTTCTGGGGGTGAGATTTCTCTGTGACCCACCAAAATTTTCTCATGGCCCACCAGTTGGTGACCGCTGGTCTAATGGGTAAGAAAGAGGTGGGTAATACCTGAAGCTGCTTAAAATAGCCAATGAGCACTAGGCTGAACCAACTCTAGGAGTTACATGACCATATCACTAAAGCATAATGGGAACATGTGCTAGGAGCTATGGTGGCGCAGTGGTTAGAATACAGCACTACAGGCTAATTCAGCAGTTTGATTTTCACCAGCTCAAAGTTGACTCAGCCTTCCATCCTTCCAAGGTAAAATGAGGATCCAGATTGTTGGGGACAATATGCTGACTCTGTAAATTTCTTATTATTCCAATCATTTTGCTGTGCCACCTACTGAATTAATTACAAAATAATCAAAGGAAAAAAATAATTTGATAACTTGCACAATTTAAATATCATTCCCCCCCCCAAAAAAAACCCCAGGATAAACCCCAACAAAGTTACACCCTGAGAGACATTCTAAAGCTACTGATCCACTTTCCTCCAAGCTTTTTATCTGTCAATTATGTGACTGAATTTCTAATCTGAGCAACCTTGAAAGTAGCTTTAAAAAACCAACCTCTAGTGCCAGCTGAGGCTAACAAGCTAAAAATTTCAAGGCAAACTTGTCAGGAAGGCAGAAACAGGAAGGCTGGCCTGAAGTGTTCAGAGAAAGACCAGCTCTTTCTAGAAAGAGTCCTTGCAGTTGATAGGTAAAAGAAAACTGAGGGAGGAGAAGAGATGCAAAAAGAATGTTTGGCACCTTGAAGAATTGAATTTCACACCCTGAAACTTGAAAATTATTTTTAAAGGTCAAAGGATGGAGTAGAGGGCAAGGAAATGCCATCTGCATTAAATGCGGGGATGCTCAAAAATAAAATAGATGTACACTCTAGAGTGGGGAATAAGTGCCCCTTTTGTGCAGGTCAGGAAGAGTTTCACTTAATCAAAAAAACAGCAATATTACTTGTAAGCCTCCTTGTGTAGTAATGTTAAGGCAGCAGATCTCCCCAAAAAAGTGAGCAAGGAAAAAAATCTCAAGTGACTCACCAGAAGTTATAGTTGCCAGGATAACTGTGCTAAGTCAATTGCAGCAAGACAACTAAGAGCCTCCTTTCCCTTACAGATGAATCAATGTTTGAATATACTTTAGTTGGGAAAAATATCATAAGAAGCATATAAATGTTTTAAAAAAACAGTTCAGAAAATGAACATCATACAGGCATGGTAGACTGTTACACTTTCAAGGTAGAAGGGACAAATCTGCACAGAAGTATTCCTTCCTTTCATTTATATCTCCCCTTTTCTCCAGAAACTCAAGAGGTAGCACAGTTCTTACTCCTCTTGCCCATGTATTATCCTCACCTTTTTCCAAACTGGCACTTTCGAGATAAAGTTGAGATTCCAGTTCCCATACTGTTCCAGCTAGCATAGCTGATGTCCACCTCTTTACAGGCAGGCCTTAACTTAAGAAATACAATTGAGTCTAAAATGTGCTAAGTGAGACATTTGTTAAGTGAATTTTGCCCCATTTGATGACCATTCTTGCCGCAGGTGTTAAGTGAATCACTGCAGCTGTTAAGTTAGTAACATGGCTGCTAAGTAAATCTGGCTTCTCCATTGACTGTGCTTGTCAAAATGTGTGATGACCCTGGGTGTGGTACAAAGGCAACATAGTCAGATAATCAATAAGACTCCCTTTATTAGCTCCAACTTTGCCCCCAATGTCCTGGTTACATTCTGGCTGGAGAAAAACTCTCCCAGGAACAGCCTTTGACTGCAGAGAATTAAGTCCAAAACATGTTCAACACAAACTGTAACTTTAAGTCCAACCAAGCTGTTCCGTCTGGAAAGAAGCGTGTGAGACCGGGTTCCAAACAACAACTCTTTATTTAAACTCACAAGCCAAAAGATACGGAACATAGCCCAAGCCGCAGCAGCCCATTATATAGCATTTTGCCTTCGGCTAATCAGAACGAAGGACTTGGAACCTACCAAGTTCCATACAGAACACAAGCCAAACTGAGGTAATTAATTTGGCAGGGCAGGAGCAAGAATTCCAGATGTGAAGGCTCAACAAAACTCACATGGTTGGGAAGACGCTAGGAGCACAGATAAGCACTGACAATACAAGATAAAGTCACATTTGCTCCCAGCATATGCCATAGTCAGTATTCAGTTCTTATAAACTTTCATTCCCAAGTGTGGCTAATGAAGGGAATCAGGGCCCTTTCCTCCCCTGTAAGCCAAGCAACCCACATTGCTCTCTTCTCCATTCCTACCTGCATTACCTAGGATGAAGAAGGGGTGGGCCTGGGTCTTCCTCTGAACTCCCTCTCCCTTTTTCTATCTCTCCCTGCTCTGCCCAGCCGGACTTTGCCCTTCCCCAGCCTCCTCCACAACCAACGGAGCCACACTCCCTCCCCCGTCAGCTGTTCATCTTCCTCCTCGGATTCAGACTCTGACAGGGGAATGACAAAATGTCACAGACCATGATTGCATGAACCCAAAACACTGCAGCCATCATAAATATGAACCAGCTGGCAAGCATCTGAATTTTGATCATGTGACCATGGGGAGGCTGCAATGATCATAAGTATGAAAAATGGTCATAACTCATTTTCTCAGTGCTGTTGCAACTTTGGTCACTAAACAATGGTGGTTAGGTCACAGATCACCTGAATAGAATAGGAATTGCAGTTCAAGCATATCAAGAATGTATTCATCTGAAACCTTAAAATACTGTTGAGTGAAGAACATGGGACAATGACAGATTGTAAAATCTGAACCGAACAAAGAAAAATGCTGATACAAAGAAAAGAAAAATCTGGGGAACGTATCCCTGTATTTCTAATTCCAGTTCTTTAGCCCATCTTCCAAAATAAGAGTCAAACCATGCTACCTTTTGAAACCCTTCAGCTGACAAGGGATTTTTTTCCCCGGTACATCTTTCTTTTCTTAACTTTCTTAACTTTTCTCTGGGTTCTTGGCATGTATCTTTGAACTTGAAGATCAGTTAGGAGTTTAACATCTTCACTGAATTGTATATATATATTTTCATTATGCTTGAATGATGCATATTTTCATTATGCTTTATAATGCTATAAACAGCGAAGTATGAATGCTAAATGCTGGTAATGGAGATTAATATCAGGGTTAGACTTGAATATACTTTTTCTGATTTGTCACTGATTTTTCCTTAAATTGCCTCTGGTTCACTTTTGTCAGTCATTACAATTCTTCCTTTGAGTAATCATTTGATTCCTCATTTATGAATACAGGGGACTTTGCTGTCTGTTTTACTTTTTGTCTATGATTTAGCACCATTCTGCCTTTTGTTCCAACATTTAAGTGTGCTTTCTCTCTTCCAGCCATCTTGAGCTAATGGTTATCTCCATCAACAAGAAAAGGAGACAGAAGAGCCTAACTTTCATCAGGCATTGGATTGGGAAAAGAGGAATTGGGTAAACACTGATTGTATTCCAAAGAGCTTCATAATTGAGATAGAACTCCATTTGGGTCTTCCCAGGCCTAGTCCAGCATTTTGCCCCCAGAGTCCAGTTCATACTTGTATTCTGAAGGAGATTTGCTTTGTTGGCAGTCATGATGTTCAAACATTGAAATAAGCAATATTCATCTCAAGGCCTCCCTCCTCCAAACAATAATAATGCTATTATTATTACAGAAATTCTTAATAAAACTGAAGGAGAACTTGAGAAGAACTCGTCCCAAATGGCAAAAAAAATGCATGCACACAAGGATATACTTATAATTTTATAGCACTGAGAACAAGGACAGTGTGGTAGCTGGAGAAGTTGATAAAATCCTGATTCACATTCCAGCTGATCCAGGACTGTTCCAGACACAAGAGGGTCCTTATCTTGTCAAAGGGTTATTGGAAGAGTAAGAAAGCCAGAAGGGAATTTTTGGATTTCTTCATAATAGTAGTGCTCAGCAAAGAAAATAAATACATGTAGTAAATAAAAACAATCACACATTCCTTCCTGTGTCTGTGGAGCTTCAAAGACAATTATCTGCCACCCATTTATTTTCTCAGTAAGTGAAAATGAATAGGTTAGCTAGTAATTATTCAGTTGTCTGCCATATACAACTCTCTGCTCAGGATTTTTTGCAGCCTTTGTGGCAATTCATTTGATGCACAAAGAAGGTTTTATGCATTCCTTCCACACATCACCACCTCCTGAAACCTCAGAGGGAATTGCATTGGTCTCATGGCTCATATCTTATTGTTCTGTTCAAAAATTCAAAAAAAAAAAAAGGAAACATGTCAGTAGCTCAAGGCTGAGCCTAATACACTGCTCCATATCAATTGAAAATCCCTTGGTAAGAGAGTTATCAATCAGAGTTTATACATAAAGTTTATGCCCTTTTACTATACATTGTGATTTTTGCAAATATAGTACGCATATCTTAGGACATTGGATATTGTTGACTCAGCACCCAATCTATCTTTTCTTCTCAAGGCACACACAGTTGTAAAAACTGGGTTCATTAAGGACTATTTTTCATAGCTCCATGTATTACGTAGTTCATGCTCCAAGGAGCACCCTGTGAAATTAGGAGACTATGACATAGAGAATGTAGAACAACTCTGTCTGCAATGTTCATTCCAACATTTCTCTGCTAGCAAGTTAACTTACTGTCAAGTTGACATCCACTGAAGTAATTGTCTCTCATTCTCTCTGAACCCAAACCATATTCAAAGGCTTTTATGGGAATGGCTTGAGGAGGTAAGTTGCCTTTATTGCAACTAGGTAGTAAAGAAGATCAGTTTCTACTGAGTCTAAACATCTAGCTGTGACTTTATGTGCATGTATGTTAGAAGATTTGTACATTTATCCGAAATGGTATAAGGTTAGCAGCTCTGATGGCCTAGAGGTAGCATTCTCGCCTCACAATCAGGAGGCTAATATTTGGAATAGATTCTTCTGCTTGAGCTGGGAGGTTGGACTAGATGACCTTCAAGGTGCCTTTCAACTCTGTTATTCAATGAAATATGTCTCCTACTTGAGCAGAGGGATGGACAGAAGATCCCAAGGTCCCTTCCAACTCTCTTAGTCTGTTATTCTGGTTGCAGTCTCTTTCTCAAGGTGGATTGCGATGACACCTGCATTGTGTTCATAGAATGGCCTTGAATGGATGGGATTCACAGCACAAACAAATAGTAGTCCCAGCTGAGCTGTTGGGGCAAAGTACCCACAGAAATGAAAGTTTAAGGTGAAAAGCTATTGCTGCTTCAATGGTCACTCATGTCCCTTCCCAACATCTTTCTCCAAATGTGAATATTGTGTCTTTTCTGAACTGGGTAACATTAATACTTTCCACCTTCCCTACTACCTGTAATGGAAGACACAGTTCTGAGCAACCAAAGTTGTATTATGAAAATCTAGATGATGCCATTCCGACGACTGCAGCAGCCCCCCAACCTTGATGTGTGTTTGTATTTGTGTTTGTGTGTGTATGTGTGTGTGTATATATATATGTATGTATGTGTATGTATTTATGTACGTCTGTATGTGTATGTATGTATCTATGTATGTATGTATCTATGTATATCACTATCATCTTTCTATTTCCTTCATGCTGAAGATTGGCAGGGGGGAAGAGAGAGATTACGGTGATCCAAGGCATAAACCCTGACAGAGGATTGAAGACCTAATTCCTGTTTTCTACTACTCAACACAGCTACTGTGGTACCCAAAATAAGAGTGTAAATCCCTTTCCTCATTCCATACTGTGAATGCCACATGGACATCCCAATTCCAATAACCGGATGCTTCCAGCTGTTCCTGGCATTTTGATCTACTCTTTGCAACTTCTGTTTCATCATCCTTGGCTTGCAATATACAGTATAAAGTTGCTCTTAAACAAAGCAATAACACAAGAAGGGATACCCTGTCTTCTGTTAGATTAATATATAAAGGAGCCCTGCCAAAATGACTGGTTGTTGACCCTTCTCAGGATTATTGTATACCAAGGATTATTTCCTATCCCTGGGAAATAGTAGACAGGATCTCCCAGTGCCTCAGGATGAGACTCTGACAATGCAGGTGGGGACCTGATGGGCAAAGATTCAGCAGTTTCTCCCTTCCCTTCTCAGCTAAATCAAGTCCTTTATATTATAAGGGGGGTGGGCTCTTAAGGTACCCCAAACTGATAGGTCCTATTGCTGTAAGACAGCGTTCCCAACTTTTCCGTCTCTATAGACCACTGGTGGCAATGGGGGGGAGGGAGAGAGATTCTTTGAATCGCACTTGTTTGCCATTTCCCAATGGGCTGCAGCCTACTTTGAGAAGCTTTATGTCAGAGGTTTCCAAACTTAGATGGCTAAAAAATTATGGGAGTTGAAGTCCATAAGTCTTAACATTGCCAAGTTTGGTTTATATGATCTCACCTAAAAAGCCAAACAGCAGAAGAGTGGACCTTGTCAGTAAGAAGGCTGGTCCTTTCCAAGAGTCAGGCCATTTATCCATACAACTTCTCTTTATTATCTTAGGTGAGCGTGTGGAAGGGTATCTCCTCTGTTTCTATCCTATGTTCAAACTCATTTTTTTTTTCATGTGGAGAAAAAAAAATCTCCTGAAATTCCTCTTGGTTTTAATGACAAATGATCTCACAATAAATTGGGTGTTTGACTACTACTGTGCGGCTCAGTGCTTCGAACATTGCTTTGTGATGTCTACAAACTGGGTTCATTTCCTGACATCCTTTCAGTTCCCCAAATATTTTTTTTTGCTCCAGACCTATCAAAATGATCCATTAACCTTGGCTTAGTGGGACTCTTGCTTTTCATTTGGTTCGTATGCTGGAGATGGACAATACAACGGCCAAAGGTATCAGCAGCTAAGCTTCTCTCTAAACCCCTCTCCAAATAAAAGGAAATAATTTCTCAAGATTGGACAAAGAGTCAACTGCTTGCACATATACTCAGGAGTGGGCTGCTGGGGGTTCGAAGGGGTTCGTGAGAGGCCCTAATTAAGATTCTGTCCCAGTAGTTCCCGCGCTGCCCATTTTGGATGCAGATAAGTGCAGGGTGCGCATGGAGAGCGGGGAGAGAGAAAAAAGGGTCTCCCAGAAGTTCAGGAAGGCTGGAAATGAGACCATTTCCAGCTTCCAGAGAGCCACTGGAGCCCAGAGAGGCTGTTTTCGTCCTCCCAGAGGCTCGAGGAAAGCCTATGGAGCCTGGGGAGGGCAAAAATATCCCTCCCCCTGCTGTGGTGCAGGATGCTGATGAGGCTATGCCCACCATGTGCCATGCCTACCCAGAAATCAGGCAGAGAACCCTTTGCTAAAAATTTTGAAGCCCATCTCTGCATCTATTGCTTTGGAACTGGATTATCTCTGTACATTGCATGAGGTCACAGAAGACTAGAAAAAAGTTGTTACCAAAAGATTCTGTGTTCAGATGAATTTGTGGCTCCCTCCTGTTGCCTGTCCTCATGTCTGTTAAGCAGAGGAGTCCTAAACTTCCTATCCTCACTCAGCCTTTTGCAGAATCTTTGCAGACCCCCTGCAAAATCTCCTTCCTCTCTCTCTGTGTCCTATGCTCCAAAACAGTGTCCTTGCTGGACATTGGCGGTTGCTCTGGTCATTTTGCTATCATTTGTGGAAACTGGATTTTGCTATCATTTGTGGAAACTGGATACATAAAACACTGCCTGAATAATTAACAAATTGCTCTATTATCATGTTTCAGCACATAAAAGAGCCATCCATAAAAAGTCAAGCATCCAAAATGCAGCAAATGCAATAATTAGAAATAAAATCACGCAGAGCAGTATAAAAGACAGAAATGTGAATAAGCAAGATCTCAGCCAAATTATGCTTCAGTGATTAAAATACACTGATTGTTAAACTGATTGAACATAATGACTGGAAGGGAACTCTGGCAGATGATTCTTGGAGGCAAATGCCATTAGGTATTGATTGCAGCTAGGAAGAGCCTTTATCCAAACTTACCATCTAAACTCAGCCAGCTTTGAATTCTGGGAGTTAAAGTCCATAAGTCTTAAAGCGGCCAAGGTTGGAGACCCCTGGTCTAAACGTTTACAACAATTGTGTGTTTGTGTGTGTGTGTGTAAAATGATATTGATTTCACGCATCTAAAGCAAAATACCTTTTGCAATCTCCCTGTCTCTTCACGGTAAGAGTTGGGGAAAAACTGAAATCCTTTGGCAAGTTCTGTTAAAATCTGTATAATTTTCCAGATTGCACATTCCTATATGTACATATGCTCCTCAATGCCCATTCCTCAAAAACCTGCAGATTCAACCTTGAATTGCTTGCAGAGAAAAAAGGCTCTGCTTGAGCAGATAGGGATGAAAGTTGTGGTTTGGGGGTTTGATATCCAAATTAAAACAGGGAGGAAACACTTCTGCAGTGATTCTCTTATGTTACGTGCTTACGCTCAGTTCAAATTATACATTAGATTGCTGTATTTGTTTGTTGAACTACAGTAATTAGTTTTAGAGCTGTGGTCATTATAGTTGGTTACATTTCAAAAAGATACTTACAAACTGAGGTATGATGTAAGGTTGTAAGATGGGTTCTCTGGTACACAGTGAGAACCATTCTATGTTCTTTTAAGCAGGGGTGAACAAGCTTAAGCTGCAGGATCTTTGGATCCCAATAGTCCATCTGCAAATAGGCATCTGCAAGATCTAAGAATGGGGACACAGATTGCCCCTGAGCATGTGATCAGTAGCCAAACAGAGCTTACAAGTCCTTTGGAAGGACAATCACATTGGGTCTTCCACAGTGTCTTCTCTTAGCAAATCTATTTTGGAAGAGGAGGGAATTTTGGGGAGGAGGGACGGAAAAGAAATGGGAAACCTTGCTGGTTTGATTGCAAGACACCCCGAAATCTACTAGAACGACTTGATCTCATCCACCCTAACACATGAACTTATGATGGACAGCAAAATATCTCCTCAATCACATGTTTCCTGCTTTCATCTCCATCCCTCCCAAGTTACAATGGCAGCATTAAAATAGAAGCCAACCCTTCCATGCAGGCATCCATTTCCTCATTTACCAAAAGGACTAATGAATGGAACAGGGAACTCCATCCTTCCTCATTTGTTTAACACAGAGGTCCAGGGGTGGGATTCAAATTTTTAACAACTGGTTCTGTGGGTGTGGCTTAGGTGGTGGGCATGGCTTGGTGATCATGTGACTGGGTGGACATGGCTTGGTGGCCATATTATTGGCTGAGTGTGGCCAACTCAACATCACTCACATCCAGGCATGCATCTCCTGGCCTCTCATGACTGTGGGGATGCTGCAACAGTCGTAAGTGTGAAAAATGGTCATAAGTCACTTTTTTCAGGGCCATTGTAACTTTGAATGGTCACTCCACACAAGCAAAGGAGGGGAAAAAAACTCCAGAGACGTTCCTGAGACAGGAAGTCTAGTCCTGCCAAGAATGTAACAAGGGTTAATGGAGAGGCAGTTTCTGTAAGCAACACCAGAATGTTTCCTTCCTGCCTTTCTTACAGGATTAGGCCAGTAATTTCTTCTAACAACCGGTTCTCTGAACTGCTTAGAATGTTAACAACTGGTTCTAGCGAATAGGTGCGAACTGGTAGAATCCCACCCCTGCAGAGGTCCCCAAACTTGGCAATTTTAAGACTTGTAGACTTCAGCTCTCAGAATTCTCCAGCCAACTATGTCCACAAGTCTTAAAGTTGCCAAGTTTGGGGATCCCTGGTTTAACATAAGAATCTGTTGGTGGAGTTCTAACTGCAGTCTTTAAAACTCCATACATATAGTGCCTCCAAAGCAATCAAGATACATAACTGGAAAAGAAAAGGGGATTTATAAATATAGCCTCTTCTTTAAAATGAAACTAAAAAATATCCGTAAGAATACAGCTAGTCCTCGATGGTTCATTTAGTGACCATTCAAAGTTACAAAGGCACTGAAAAAAATGACTTATGACCATTTTTCACACTTATGACCATTGCTGTATCCCCATGATTATGTGATAAAAATCCCGATGCTTAGCAACTGACTCGCTATTATGACAATTGCAGTGTCTCAGGGTCATATAATCACCTTTTGCAAGAAAACAAGAAAAATCAATGGGGAAAACAGATTCACTTAACAACTATGTTATTAATTTAACAAGGGCAGTTATTCATTTGAGAAAAGAGACAAGGAAAGTCATAAAATGGGGCAAAACTCACTTAGCAACATAAATTTTGGGCTCAATTGTGGTAGTAAGTCGAAGACTACCTATAACAGCTGCTCTTTTAGTCAGGAGTGCTCCGAATGTGATGGGGTGACAGGTGGTCAACCAGCCTGGACATTAGAAGACCTTAGATTGGTGAGTGGGCTACTAAACTCATTTCTAAGGCTGTATTCACTCAGAATAAATCGCCAGTATTCTATTATACTAAACTATTCCAAATTGGTTAATAGAATGCGCTCTTACGCACAGAACAGCTTCGAATTATTCTTTATTATTATTTGCAGTGCACCATTTAAAAATTTTTCAACAAACTAGTTTATCTTACTTGCTTGCTTGTTTTATTATTTAAACTAAATGTTTAGATAATGTAGACATATAACTGGATTTCAGGAAGGGAACTTGTAAAAAGCTACTCCATTCCTCATACAATCAAGCTATTAGACTCATATTTATCATGTTAGAAATACAGGTAAGCAAACACATTTGCATCCTTGGCCCTCAAATTGGTATCTTATAGGTTCAACTGTACTTAACGCAGCTGTTGTAATGCCTCCACTGATCATCACCTGCTCACTAAAAAAATAAATGAAGTTTTACATTCACACTGGCTATTCATATGCCTGAAAGTTCCAGTTAATTGCACTATCTTGGAATATTTGAGATGAATCTTGTATAGTGATTTAATGCTTTTTTATAGTAAAATTTAGATGATGTCTATTGTTTCTACTCAAATTTAGAGAATGTCCATTTATTCTATTGTCAATGGGATGTGAGGGCGATCTGGCTGCAACATCTGCAATCCATTGATATTGGTTGACATGGCAGATCTGGCTGGCTAAGTGTCTCCTTCCCTCACTGCTCCATGTGCATCCCTCTCGAAGCTGCTCACTCAGTGAAAGAGGATGACCATCCCAGATCTGATTGTCAGGGTTCCAAGTAAAACACCATAACAAACAGAACTCCAAAGCAGATACATTCCTCAAAGAGCAGTTTTATTAGATATCTCATATTGGCACAGGCTGGTGAAAACCAACTCTGAAGGTTCCCATGGTTTTCAGCTAAGTAAAAGTTTTCCCTCAACTCCAAACTATCAGTCACATGGTCCAATCAAGGCACTGTCTGGTTGCCTGGTGACATCACTCCTCCTTCCTTCGGCCAGGTGTGAGAATGTCCTTGGTTCCCAAGAGAAAGTATTTTATTTTGGCTACAAAATTCCAGCTATTTCTATTCCCCCTCCCTAACCCTCAACTTCAGTGTGTCAATACTGAAGCCTCATAAATGGCCTTGGTCAGGTCAGCTTCAGGGTTGACACTGATCTTCAGTCAAATGTATTACAATAACTGTGCACCCCTGCCATAACCTCCAAGCATACTCAGTTGTCAATATTAAGACAGATTCAGCATCCAGACATTCTTCTGAGTGCCAGTATTAAAAAATCTTTACAGATCAGGGGGAAAAAAAATCAGAGGTAATAAAGACCTCATTTAGTTTCAACCTTTCCATAATTTTTGCTGTTTGAAATATCTAAACTAGACATTCAAAAAAAACATTCCCACTCTCCTCGCAGGAAGCCTCTAAATGTCAACAATTTTAATGGATGAAATCCCAGACTGTAGTATAAAGACAAGCAACAAACAGTTTATGATCTTATTTGCTTTTACTCTGTTATGCGTCATTCCCATAAATTTTCTGACTCTTTCCATAGAGTAATCTGCTAGGTTAACAGCTTAGCCAACACAGTTTCCAAACACAACCAAGCTTATGAGTCAGGCTTCCCACAGATTTCCAGTGTATTATCCCATTTTGCAGCCACTATCCAAACTTTCTAAGAGTCAGTACAACCAGCAGAAAAAGCATGTTATTTGAAATGGCACTCAGAGTTGTAGCTTGATTTCATTTTACATGTTATTATGGGAAAATCCATCAATTAATGTTGTTTACTTGCTAAACCAGCAAAACTTATCAATGTCAAGTAGCTCAAAAGCAGTAGGGAAAAGTAGGGATATTGGGCCGTACAGTACATGGCCTGGTTATCCCACCATTTGAAGATGCTAGGTCAAAGACTACGTTTCATTCCTGAAATCACACATCAACAAGTTTCTTTTGGTGGAGCTGTATTATTTTTATCTTTTATTAAAAAGAAAAATTAATAAAACCCTAAGCTGAATTTGATTCCTGATGATGCTACAGACAAGTGCATGGAATTTTTCTTTGCACCAACATAGGATGTTGTTCAACCTAACCTAAATCCCTGGAATTTCCAAGTATGATCTAGGTTTAACTCTGATGAGGTTTTTCAAGTTCAGTGAAGTTTAGAAGGTTCTGTCACCTGCTATAGAGTGTATCTTTAAATATGGTAACATAAATATGGTAACATAAATATGGTAACTCCCTGTGTTAAAGCCCATGTCACACTGCACCAACGGATGCAAAAAGGATGTAAAACGGACAAAAAAGCTTGCCATCCGTTGGTTA
>BHFT01051410.1:0-30593 GCA_004320025.1 Laticauda laticaudata
AAAGGGGAGAGTCTTAAATTAATTGTCCAGCTCTCCGTCTCTGAAGCTAGATGATTTCACTTCCTCGCGTTCAGGCAAAAAAAAAGGAAAAAAAAAAGAATTGCTGAGTTACATTTATGGCTTCCTAATATCTCAACACACTCAGCAGTACACACTCCTCCTTCTGTCTTGGGTTTCAAGTAAATAGTTTTCCCAAAATTCTCCACTAAAGTACTCCCCCAGCCATCGACACCTGTTCCATGTCCAGAGAGACTTAAATCAGTTATTGATATTGTCTATAACCACAAGTTATAGATAATATAATCTACTTCAAAGGTTCAAGTCTTCTCCTGATCTCAAAAGTAGCCAATCCTTCCAAGCAAAACATAATCCAAAAGCACCCCAAACCTCCATGTGTCAAACTTTTTTCTCCTTGTGGAATTCACATTTTGAGAGTTTCACATATAATTAGGCAGCTAGAAGTTTTTCTAGAACTTGTTGAACCAGTTGAACATGTTCTTCCATGCTTTCACTGAAGATAAGGTTGTCAACCAGGTACACAAAGACCCCCCGGTAAAGGTGCGGGTGTATCACTTCATTGATGAGCTGCATAAACACTGCAAGAGCCCGCTGAAAGTCTGAAAGGCATGATTTTGAATTGGAAGCTACCCAGAGGGCAGTTAAAAGCAGTTTTCCACTCATCTCCCTCTTTAATGCGGACCCAGTAGTAAGCTTCCCTGAGATCTAGCTTGGTGAATACCTTGCCCTTCGACAGGTGGTTCAATAAGTCCTTCATAAGGGGGAGAGGATACATGTTTTTGACGCATACAGCGCTCATGCTTCTAAAGTCAAAACACTCAATCCACCATCTTTCTTCTCCTTGAACAACACGGGGGCAGCTAATCTTGATTTGGCAGGCTCAATAAAACCTCGTTCCAAATTTACTCTTCATTGTGTTGATGTATTCTATTCCGTCATTCGCAGTATCATGTGGAATACTCTTTGTTTTGGTACTTTTGCCTGGGCTATTCTATGTGCTGTGGCTCTGATGGGAGGTTAATATTTCACTTTCTTCACTGAATGCTTTAGCCAAGTCTTTGTATGGTCGGGTACGTGTGGGTTATTGGTGAGAATGTGGGGATGCGTGGATGCTGGTCAGGTGCTGGGGGGTGCTGACTGGTGCTTTGTATGTGGGTGAAGAGGGGGCAATGACCGTCCAATGGGATTTTTTGTCATTCTCTATTTGTTCATCGCCCATTTGTCTGCAGCAGTTAGTATGATTGTTTGTTTTGGGGCCTATGAGGCGTTATGAGTTCGTGGTGAATCTATTCCTCTTGAGTCATTTTATTTGAGTGTGCCCCCAATTTAGTTAATTACTTGGCTTCAAGTATTGGGTTATTAGTGGTTGTCGTATTGCCAATGTTCACGATGGCTCAATAGACTTTAACACCAGTTCAATAGGCTTCTAAGCCAGCTCCCGTGTTTGGTACTACTTGACCTTGACCGTGGGAAGTGTATGATGGTTATCCCATTGGGTGTCTTCAGCATGGTTCCGGGACTGATGTGTCTGGGTGTCGTTTTCATCTGCGATGAGAGGTTCTAATT
Organism: Laticauda laticaudata; assembly: GCA_004320025.1. Lineage (NCBI taxonomy): Eukaryota > Metazoa > Chordata > Lepidosauria > Squamata > Elapidae > Laticauda > Laticauda laticaudata. The sequence goes on from BHFT01051410.1 coordinate 1,585, forward strand.
TTTGGGCTTGATCGCTGAGTCTTCATTATCACCTCATACAGCTGATTAGTCAATGCGAAATGTGTCAGACAGAAGAGGTCTGCTGCTCTAGCGCTTGACACATCGGTAAATTTCAGCACCTCGGATGGTGTGGGTCAAAGAGTTTTGTGGCCCGGTCAGCGGTCTCCTAGCCATTCTCCTTAGGGTGGGTTGCAGGTGGGTTCTGTGTGGTTGATTGCGGCATTTAAGCGAGGAGGCGCATACCATGTATGTAGCCTTGGGATCCCTAATTCGTACCTTATCTTCTGGATCAATGCTTTTTAAAATAGTGTAGTCTCTTTCAGCCATTGAAGTTGTTGCTCTCTAACATATAATTCTTGACAAGTATCGCTTGCTTCTCATTCCCTTGACTTCTGTCATTCTCTGGCACCCTGTCGGTTCACATTGGAGCCTTATATGAATAAATCGTTAATCATGTATTTCTGGGGTTCTGTTCATGTGTATTGTGGCCACCAGTTGAAGCCGTTATCATCCATTTGTTTGGCCATACAAATTGCGCTTGTGTATTGCTCCAATTGTTCTAAAGGGATCGGATTAGGGAATATTGAATAGTTTATGTGCCATCAATATAGGCTTAAAAGGTTATTGTCAGCCGGTGTTGTTGAGGGCAACTCCAGGCCCTCGCAGGTTTACTGGGCACGTGGACGTCTGCTGTAGGCCCTGGATCTGGCGTGGTGCTCTCTGGAGTAGAGTCCTTGGCCTGCTGGGGCTGCATTGCGGATTGCCGGAGATGGGTTGCGTTCGTCTTGGGGGAGTGATTCGTCTGGCAACCCCTTCAGACAGGCTCTGTGTGGGTGTCTGCCATTGGTATTGAATCACTCTGTGGAAATCCCCACCTGAATATTACTCTGAGGCTACAAGTCCTTTGGAAATGAGGATGCTCGAGGCTCAACTAATATTCTGTCAGTTGATGTTCTTTTTGGTTCCTCAACTGGACCCTGTATAATCCTCGTCCTCAGATTTACTTGGGTAAGTGAATTAGGTGTCTCAGTCCACAAACACTGTAGACAACCTGTCTATTAATCTGCACTATTGAATGTAAACTGCTTGATCGACTTCCAGATATAACTGGGGAGTGCTTTTTGAGAGAATCCATCCAATTGTCTCACTTCCTCCATCTGACAGAATAGCAATATCTGTGATAAGAAAGATTCTGTTCAGACGGAGTTACTTTGGTACTAATCTTGAGTGAATGTCGATATAGCTCAAATCTCTTTTCTCTACAGCCATATCTGAAGAATCCACCATCTCCATCCAAAAGGACTGGCAGATTCAGTTAATGTCCGAAATGGAAGGCCACGCACCTCCTGCGCATCCACTCAGCTGATCTCTGATCTTTCCATCTCAGGGAAGAAACTCCGTGTAATTCAGCAAGCACCTTCAAAAATAAAGGATTTGGAAATAATGGAGGCATCCAGAATATCCATTTATCATCCTCCAAGACATTTTTTTCAATTGTTTATAGAAACAGATCTGTGTATACTAAGATGTCCAATGATATTTTCGTCTGTTTACAGAAATCCCTCCTTCTCCCTTCTCTCGTTCCATTCTCACTTCATAATCCGGAACCAATTAACTGCAACTGGAATTTCTTAATACGACATACAGAATAACCTTGAACTTTTCAACTCCTCTAACCCCCTTAAAAAAAAAATTGTGGCAGCTGAATTTCAAAGCTGACACACGGGACTTTCTGCTCCTAGAGCTTTGCCTCTAGATCAGGGGTTCTGGTAATGAAAAATAGTTTTTTCATCAAATAGGTTTTTAATAAGTTCCAGAGTCTAAAACAGCCTTAAAATGTCCTGATTTATATCTTCCCTTTCTCCAAAAAATTAATGCAAAAAGAGAGCATAAGATGTATCTAACTTCCATTTTTAATCTTTCTCATTTAAGCCAGCAGGAAGGGCACTGACCTGCCTAAGAAGGAAAAGGTTCAATTTGGCATTGCGATGAGTAATTTAATAGTACAAATATGCTGCATAACTAAGGAGTGAAGCTTGAAACAGTGGGATATAAGTTTATACTAAAGAAACTATGTTATGGACAGGGATTACATGAAATAACAACTGGTGGGATAAAGTCATATTGAGAAAATTGAAGCTTCCTCTTCCTCTCATGTTCTCAATCCTGCAAGTCAGTTCAGTTAAAGAAACAGGCACAACAAGATTACCAGGAATATTGTGAATTGTGATAGTACAGAATAAAAAAATCTTGAAAACATGCCCGTTCTCTGATTCATCCCATAAAAAACTATTAAGTATATAGTGAGTCACTAGAGGTGAGATGGATGGCTCTATAAATATGGTAAACGAGCAAAATCAAGGTAAGGTTGTTTTGAGTTTCTTTCTCATGTTTCCTCCAATCTCATCTGCAATTTCGTCTCCAAGTTCTCCTAATCTACCCTTCCTTCCTTCCTCCCTCCCTCGAATTCAACTCTAAATTGCTTTTCATGTCTTGTCCATCTTTCCAAACTCGATCTGTACACCAGAATAAATGTGGTTCTCTTTTTTAAAAGAGAAATATCTTTTTCTTCCTTCTCTGAATACACAAATGTAAAGGTATGCACTGTAACTTTGTGTTGCATCCATTATGGAGGTTTTTTTAATCTCTACTAATTCAGAGTTCTGTTGTTGATAGCTGTTTTGCTACTGTGCTGCTGTGGCTTTTTATTGTTCTCTCTTTATTGATACAGATAAAAATCCTCAATTGTAACTCTGTTACTTGTACTTGGCTTACTCAAGCAAAGAAGAAAATTGGACAAAGGTGGAAGTTTCTTAAGCAGTAGAAATAATAGAAGTATGAATTGTTTGAGTAGTTTAGAACTGATTTCAGTCTTCAGAGATTGCAGCATGTGCTCTGCAGGATATATTTTCTGGTTTTTGTGTGATTTTTAGGTTCATATTACTCATGGCATGTTTGCCTTCTGTTGCCAACCACTTGCCAAGCTCCCTTGTTTAATGCATGCTTTTATTTTGCACCATACTGCTTTTGTTATACTTGGCTTGGGAGTGGGTGGAACAGTCAACAGCACCTAGATGGTTCCCTCCTTTCTTTGAGTCACACATTTAAAGAACACTTGAACATTTACATAGCAAACTGCCAAGAAAAGAACAGCTCTATAATGCAGTTCTATACATTTATACTAAGATATAAATCATACAAAATTCAGCAGAGGTTTCTACTGTTGCTGCTGCATCTTATTGAATAGGTTGGGTATCTAGCTCATAGAAGCAGGGACAAAGTAGTTTTCTAATGGAATGCACCTTTTTTATTAATTTGCTGGACTCACACCCTGCCTTTCCTAATGGAGCTCAGTTTACATGAAAATCTCTTTTCCTTTTATTGCCACAATAATAATCCTATGTGAGAGAGCAGTTGGCCCCAAATCACCCAGTAAGATCCAATGGTTGAGAGTGGACTTTAACCCTAGTCTTCCTATGCCTAGTTTACTACTTTGATTACTATGCCTTGCTTACACTTGTGCAGAAGGTGATTCAGTAGATTTTTTTTTTGGTCAATCCTATTCATCAGGAGCTTTATCAGATAGCCTTGGTTTTGTCCCTCTCTTCCAAAGGTACTCAGAGGAAAAAAAATAACAAGATTGTGTTGAATAGAGGTTATGTTGAGTAATAATGGGGTGTGGTAGACCAGAATATTTGATAAGGTAGAGCTGGGTCACACAATGACCCTTTTGGATTTCTCAAGTTCTGGCTGCAATAACATTTTGTTGTAATTAAGTGTAACACAATATGTTCTGGTTAAAATAAGAATGTCTTTAAATTTATTAGGTTTAGCATCACATATCTGTAATTAATGCAGTAGGAAACTCAAGTATTTCTGTCAAACTTATACAGTATGATTGCACATACATTTTGAAATAGCTTGTATACAACCATTGATGCAGTGTTCCAAGCTGTGAATTGCAAGTGTCTCTGACACACCCACGGGGTTAGCATTGTAGCTGAGTTATTTTTTTTTAAATTAGTCAATTGCTTACAAGATAATAAGTATAAGTAGAAACATAGTTATGAATACCTGGATACATATAAGAAAAAAAAATAAAAGAAACAACAGGACAGAGACGGTAGGCACGTTGGTGCACTTATGCACATCCCCTACAGACCTCTTAAGAAAGGGGTGAGGTCAGTAGTAGACAGTCTTAAGGTTAAAGTTTTGGGGGTTTGGGGAAAAAAACCAGTCAGGTAAAGTATTCCAGACATTGACCACTCTATTGCTGAAGTCGTATTTTCTGCAATCAAGCTTGGTGCGATTAACCTTGAGTTTGTATCTATTGTTTGCTCTGGTGTTGTTATGGTTGAAGCTGAAGTAATCTACATGTACGGGGAGATATTTGCAATGTATGACTTTTTATACAACTATACTTAGAATCGGAGCGAAAGGCGTATGTCATTCAGGTTTTCTATGGTCTAGATTTCAATCTGGTGGCATAAGGTATTCCACAACGAGTAGAGGAAGTGAATCTTTATGTGAAATGTCTGACTTCTCAAACTGTGTAATATCAGATACGTAATGTGGTCCAGATCTGATGGTATTCAATGGTATTGGTTCTGGAATGTTTGAAATGCTCAGATTATTAGTAGAATATTTACAGAAAAAGACTACAATATAGATTAAGTTAAACAATTTCAATGACTTATTGGCTATGTAGTTACAATGGCTCTAGACTTAGATTAATTAGAGAAATTCTCCAATATCCCTAGGACACACTTCGGATCATCAACACTAGTTTGACGCTACTCAGCTGTATTTTATTTTCTGATTTTTTTTTGCCAATATGTAAGACGAGCTTTATGTTGTAGTTTGAAAGTGCATTATGTTTGCAACATTCTGACACATGAGCAAAGTCTTTTTGAGAGGGTAAAGAGTATGTCGTCTATGTGTGTTGAATAGCTTAACATCTCAGTGAAGAGAACACGTTGGATCTTGTATGACACAGAGTCATTATGTAGATGAGAAAAAGTAGTATGGTCCTAGAACACTGCTTGGGGGACACCATCGTTGACAGGTTACAGAAAGTTGAAATTAGACACTCCCAATTTTGACACTATTGGTTGTCTGTTTGACAGGAATGCTTCTTCCAGTAAATAGGTCGTCCAAATACTCGTAAGATTTTAGTTTTAGGAAGTAGTTTTCATGTAACCACGAAAATCCAAAAGGCTTTACAGAAGTCTATTAGATTACATCTATTGTTTTGCCCTGATCAAGTTGTGTAAGTCCATATGTTTTTCAGTGAGAAGTTGGCAGAATTACATGACAGTTTTTTTCTCAAAAACCAAAATTGCTTTATTAGAAAGTATGTTGTTTGTTTTCTAAGTGGAGGATGGATGGATTGGTTAATAAATTGATTCCAATGACTTTAACAGGTGATGCAGCATAAAGAGATGGTCTGTAAATTTTCAACTAGGGCTGGGGTCTCCCTTTTGAAAGATGGGATGACCGTGGCTTGTGTGACGCATAAGTTTTGGCAAGGACGCTGGTCCTGAAAGATTTTTTCAAAAGATTATGCTTAGCAAGTTCGGCGTGGCATAGAGGTAGCTTTTTTAAGAGTAGGACACATATTCCGTCCGTCCAAATAGATAGAGATGGTTTTTAGAATTGTGTAGTGCTTTTTTCAAACAATGTCTTCATGTAAAATTGATATGTATTACATCATTTGTAGTTGTCTGTGGTTCGACTAGGAAATACTGGGCATGATCCATTGCTGTTTACAAATACTGAGCCAAAGAATGTGTTAAAGAGGTTGGCTTTAATAGTTAATAGGTATTGTTAAGCCTTCTGGGTAAACCAGACAGGAAACACAACTAGGTGAACTAAATCTACTTTATTATAGGTTAACAGAATCTTGCAAATCTGAAGGTACATATTTCTTGCTGCCACTTTTAGGTGTCCAATCAATTAGGACGATCCTTCCAAAGTTTCTTTCTCTGACTATTAACCAACTGCCTGCAAGGAACAAGGGAACATGCCTTCCGTCCCTGTTCTATTGTTTCTTTTTTTTGTTATTCGTATCCATTTCATGTATTTATTACCATGTTTATACTTATACCTGTTATCTAATAATTGTTTGACTGAATAAATAAATACTCTTGTCTGATTGTTCTCTAGCCATTTCCTTCATTCCCCCAATGTCATCTACCACATTCCATTATAGATATTTCCACCTAGGTTTGTAATGTATTTGGGTCTGTGAAAATCTTTTCTTTTAGTAAGAGAGAATAAAGGACTGAAACTTAAGGTCTGCATGAAACCATGTCTGCCTTTGGATACATCCACCGGTGCTTTGTGATCCTCAGAAGATTTTAACCTGGGGTTAAAATTCTCTACTATTGCTTTTTGTAAGAGACATATTATCACCAGCTTTATAAACTAGTAGCATTTTTGCAAATTGGCTTGGACAACAGATGGTTGAGAATCTCTGAGCATCTGACAGTACTGGGTAAAGGATATTGTCAGCAGGCAAAGTGAGCTACATAATCACTATAACCTGGAGCTGGCCCAGTTGGCAAGAAGCACTGTTTGGGCTTCTGCTTTGTTCAGTATGGATGAAAAACATACTTTAAGGAGGACTCCCTTAATGATCTGGTAAAAGTTACATTATGTCATTGAAGCAAGGGATAGGGTTATTAAAATAAAAATGAACTTCTGCGGGTTTTGCCAAGTTCTTACTGATTATTACAGGAGAAGCTATTTCTACATTGCTTGAGACTTTCTTGACTGCCTGATTAGTTCACTTTCTTACTGTGAGACCACAAATTTTACTTCTCCCTTTCTTCTACAGAAGGATTAGAAGCTGTAAGCATGTGTGACTATTGACAAAAATTGTTATTTGACATTTGGACAGTACAGACATGTAGGAATAAAGATATGGGTATACAGTTCTGCATCTTCTGGTTTTATTGCTCTTGAAGAAAAATCGATATTTTAGGTACCAATACTTAGCACCCAGCCATGTAACTAACTGAAAGCCTCTGAACTAATTTGACAGATTTATAGCAGTCTCCTCCTTTCCAGCATAACCTCCTCCTTTCCAGCATAAGCAGTGGATAGGAACCAGGGGTGGGATTCAAATTTCTTAACCAGTTCTCTGTGTGTGGCCTAATTTGTGGGTGTGACTTAGTGGTCATGTGACTGGCTGGGCATGGCTTGTATGTAAATATTGTAAATATTTATGTAAATGTTGAAGTTTTTTATTAAAAAAGAGCAACTTTTACCCAAAATCAGGCAAAGCAAGCAGGAAGATTGAGTTGCTCATATAAAATTTGCTTGCAAGCAAGCTCATAAAATTAACTCACAGCACACCATGTATGTAAATATTGCAAGGTATAAGGCAGGCAAGTTGGATGGTGCGCATGCCAGGTAAGGAGTGAGTGGGTGGGGAGGGGCGGTGCCAGCCAGCCGAGCAATTTGCTGGTTCTCCGAACTGCGTAGAATTGTAACAACTGGTTCGATAGAACTGGTCCAACCAGGTAGAATCCCACCCCTGCTGGGAACCATGGGAACCAAAGTAGGGGAACTTCTTTAGAGCATGGTAGGGATTTATTGTGTTTTCACTCTCTCTTTCAGCGGACCCCTTTGAAACGATGTTAAAGTCCTTGTTGCAGTATCAGTCAGGCCTGGGTGGAGACATGGTTGAGAGCTGCGTGAGGAAAAAACTGTATGAAAATGGTGTCACCAAGCTGCTGCCGAGTAATTTTCCTGTAATCCAGAAGGTGAATACCTTTATCTGAGGGCAGAGTTTTGCTCAGGTATATGGGAAGGCTTGTTTCCTAGGGAGATAAAAGATTCAGAATAATCTCTTTAAAAGGCTGCGTGGAGCAGAATCAGATGTTTTAAGGTTTTTGAAAGTTGCTTATCTTGTGTAAGCAATTCAGCATTCTCAGAAGTGACTCCTCAGTATTAAATATTGTCTGGTGCATTTCCATTTTCTATTTTTCCTGGGTTTTCAGGACAAGTTTAATTAAAGCACGAATGAACATGCCTACTACTGTTTTACTCCCCCCCCTCACTCTGCCACATAGTGCATTTTAGCAGAGCTTATATTTTCCAAACTAAAAACAATTGGCTTTTTACCTTTATTTTTATGTCATATCGATTATGTTGTAATTTCTTTGTTGTGAGTCATCCAGAGATGCTGAAAGTCAGTCGGCATATATACATTTTATATTATGGTTGGTCACACAATCAAACAGGTGTTTAGACTGAATTTAGCATTTTTATTCACCTATGAAATCCTTCCCAAGGACCTGGGATATTCGATGACGTTAAAGGTGTCATTGGGATGTAAACTGTTCCAAGTAAATCTGCCTTTTACAAATAACTGATGGTGATTTTCTCAATGCCAATGGTATTCAAGCAATGCTTGAGATGTTTTGGGATTGCACTCAAGGCACTACTATTAATATTAAACATGTTTTAAACATGATTAGGATTGCACAGGCAAACAGAGAGTGCTGTTGAAAAATTAGATTTGCCTCATTTCCCCTGCACAAGCTCATAGTGAGAAGTGGTACTTTGAAAACCTTCACAGTCTGTCACTTAAAATTTAATTCTTGAAAATAAATAGGACATCCAGACTTGTGCCAGTTGGGTTTCATATCAGGGCATGGTACAGAGCAGTGCAGGTTACTCTTGTCATGACCCTTGACAGAGCAGAAATGGAGATATGTATTGATCTCTCGGTGGCTTCTTTCTGGACTGGCTATGGGGGTTAGGAGTGGATGTCACTGTGCTGCAGTTATTCATCTTCTTCCTCAGTGGTTGCACCCACAGCCTCTCATTGGTAAGGTACCACAGGGCTTGATACTCTCCCCTGTCCGAATATTTACATGAAACACTTGGGTGAGGTCATCCATCAGTTTAGTGCTCAGTGTCATCACTATATTGAGGTTACTCAGCTTTATATCTCAAGGCTGGGCCAGTGTCTGGAGACTGTTTGGGTCTAGAGGCATGGAAAAGATTTAAGCTAAATCCTGACAAAATTGAGTGGGGTGGCTGTCTGGCCCTTTGGGATATGGAACATTTTCATCATTGGCCTTATGAGGGGCAGCACTTCCCCATTCTAAAGTAGGGCACAACTTGAGGGGGGGAATCCTTCTGGACTTGGAGCTATTGCTCAAAGAGCACGTGGCAGCTGTGGCCAGGAGACTCCTTGCACACTTCATCTCCCAGTTGCATCTTTTCTTGACCTAGGGCTGTTTAGACAGTTACTCATACACTGGTCATGTTATGATTGGATTATTGCAATGCATTCCACATAGGGCTACTCTTGAAGACTACCTGGAAACTACATTTAGTACAAAATGCAGCAATGTGAATATTAATTGCTGAATCCCAGCATGCCCATGTCACCATTGCTACTTGAGCTGCATTATTGGCAAGTCCAGGTGTAACTCAGGGTGCTGGTTGTTATGTATAAAGTTGTTTATGGTACTGGTTCTGGATGCCATTCATCTCTTTTTCTGCCTGGCTGATACATTCTGTTAAAGTGGATATGCACTATGTTTCTTACATCTTCTAATTTTATGGGACTGAGCAAGCATGTATTCTTTGTCATAGAGCCCATCTTTGAGAACCCCTCCCGATATACTTATAACGCCTTCTGATTTGAATTGTTACTGTTTGATTGTTTTAGTCCAGTTTGCCCGCGAAGTTATATGTTTTTACCTGCTTTTATTGTTATGTATTGTATTTGTAAACCATCAAGAGTCTATGGAAGTGGGTGGCAATAATATATTTAAATAAAAATAACAATCTGTTACTTGTCAATCCCTAATCCCAATCAAGTCAGTTTTATTCTTGGCATGTGGGTCACCACGTTCATTTTTATAAGTTGTGGTATCACAAAGATTCAGAACCTTTGCAGTTGGCATTTCCGTTTACTTTTCTTGGAGGAAACATCTCCATGCCCCTCATCTTTTTGATCATACAGATCAAATGTCCAGCTATGTCCAGTAAAATTAGAGGTCTGTAATTGCACAGATACTTTCTACGTGCCTTAAGAATCATTGCACCTTTCCCAAAGCACCACTAGATGGGAGACATTATAACAGTAGCTCAGTGCTAAATGAGCATTATGAGTAAAGATGGATTTTATCAGAATAGTTGAAAGGGCATTGATCTGCTTTTCTGTTCAACAGGCCATGTAATAATATTTAATTTGTGCTTTTCGGTTTCATGGGAATGTGTAGGGATAAAGAGATTGACACATTTATTTCTTTTGTTTAAGCTGTCAGAAGAATTGCTAACAAAATGGCTAACTTTCCCCGAGTCTCAACATGTGCCCCTCAGTCAGCATATGTTAGGCTTTGCAATGAAGGCTGTTACACAGACGGCTATGGGCAGCAGGTTTGAAGATGACCAGGAAGTCATCCGATTTCGTAGGAACCATGATGTGGTAAGTCTGCAGAAAGAAAGGCAGGAATGTTTTCTTCAGTTCTATTTTCTACCACAAGGAGACAAATCGCATAGTTGTACAAAGGCATTGATTCAGAGATATAGCTTTGCTGATCTCCTTCAGTTATTGAGAAGTTGATAATACTGCTTAGCTGACCTTGTTTGATCTTGAAAAATCTAAGCCGAATTGGACCTTGGAGGGAAACTACAAGGAAATTCCCAGGCTGTAGACTAGGCTGAGAAATTTTTAAAAATGGAAAATCTACATTGCCAAGAAAACCAACATGGAATGTACATGTGGTCACCAGAGGCTAAATTCACCTTAAGGGAAATGTAGATTACAGTTCCTAAAATAGGCTTAGATAGCCTGACTTGTGGGCCATGCTGCATACCTTGCTGGAATATCTGAATTAAGAACTTTTAAATAAGCATCCTTAATCCACTGAGTTGAGAGGTATTTTCTTAAAGTCTGAACACACCGAGCAAACCAAGTGCAGATTTAAGTGTGAGTAAAAACAAAAACAAGCCTTCATCTAAAATGGTAGACAGTGTGCAATTTCTCTGCCTTCTTTCTGAATTAGCCTGCTCTGTACCAATGTGATCTTCTGTTTTATCTTAGACTTTAAATGTAATATTTACAATAGTTATAATTAATATATCTAATTGTCCTATAGTATTGTGAAACTCATCTAAACTCTTTCTAAAAATTGGAATAAGTTCTGTACTATCTCATGTGTGAGGAAGTCCCTCTGTTCTTGTAATTAACAGAGTAGACAGCCTATATACCCATTATAACGCATTATAAGTACGATAGTCCTCAACATGATCACAATTGAACCCAAAATTTCTGTTAAGTGAGACAGTTATTAATCACTTCCCTTTTAGTACCAGCCTTACCTTAGTGCAGAAACCATATTTAATATTCTGGTAAGACTGAAATAAATACTTAATAATAAACTAAGAAAAATTATTATTATTTATTTCTATTTCAGATCTGGGCAGAAATTGGGAAAGGTTTCTTAGATGGTTCACTTGATAAAAGCATGACCAGAAAAAAGCAGTATGAAGATGGTGAGTTCTGTTTCCTACCTAGTTGACACATATTCTTGGCAAGATGATCTAATTGAACATTTCTGCATAGCATCATGTTTTATTGAATGTATCAGAAATGCTACTGTTTTATCTAGCATCTATGCAGACACACACACCATGAACATTATTTGTTCATCTATTTTCTAAATGCAGGATAGAGTAATAAATCAGTCCCATCTACCCCTCCTTCAACACTCTGCAATACCCGTTTTTAGGACAAGTTTTCTGTAATTTCTGAAGGCTGATAGATGACATTTTGTTTCTCCATTCATACTTGCATGTGTATACAGACATATATCTGTGGAACCAATGGATATGGCTATGATGAAAATAAATGTATTGTAAATCATTTTTCCTCCGCAAGGGAAGCAGTCTTCAGAAGCCAAAGACCAGCTGCCTGACATGACATGATATGTTTCTAGGGCATCCCACTGTGCTAGCTAGGAAATGACCTCATTATTCTTTGTGCTTAAAGCCCTGATGGAAATGGAGCTGGTCTTGAAGAAAGTCATAAAAGAACGACAAGGAAAGAACTTCAGCCGACACATCTTCATAGATTCTTTACTGCAGGGGAATCTGAGTGACAAGCAGGTATCTGCATCTTTGGTGTAATTAACAATTAATGGAGTTCTCTCAAGATCAGCTGCTAATTATGTATTGGTAGTGTTTGATTAATATAATAGCCTCCATTGTATCTCATTTGAATAGGGTTTTTTTCCTTGTGTATGGCTATTTTGGACCTTTAGGCTTGAAGCTTTTTTAAAAAAAATAAAGTAATACATAATGGTATGCACTTAACTACTAAGGTGACATGGATAGTTATTGTTAAAATGGGAGAAGCTGTTCTAACGTATTATTTTAGCTAATTCCAAAATGGCAGGAAATTCATTGTACCAGATGTAGGATTAGAATGAATTTTTATTTTTGACAGGACAAGGGAAACTAGGGAAATAACAATAGGGTGCATTGTTTATATATATATTATATTCACATTCTCTCTCTCTCTCCCCGTCCCTCCCCCCTCTCCATGTGTGTGTGTGNGTGTGTGTGTGTGTGTGTGTGTGTGTGGCAATCGCACAAGCGGTCCACCAGCATACCAAATATCTATTGCTTTCATATATGCTGCATTGCCTTGATGAAAACTACAGAGGTTCATATCTCTCTGGTGGTGAAGAGTGGAGCTATTGCCATTCACACACATACAGAAGGAAAGGCTGGATCAAATCTTCTTTCTGAGAAATCCTGAATGTTGACACAGGAAGGAAGGTCTGCCTTCCTGCTTTAGTATGGCTGTTTAGCTGCCGCTACTTGTTTCCTAGGGAGGTGACTTTACTTGGCATCTTTCCTCAACCTCAGTGTATCAGATAGATGGGAATCCTATAATCTGTGCAGTTTATTGTCAAGTAAAAGAAGCAATGAATCTTATTTTATTTTTAAAATTTTTTGAAAATTTTATTTGGGTCTTCACAAAAAAAAACATAACACAAATAAACTTTTTTTTTTTAAAAATAGCATGGTTCTGGGTTATCACTTCTTCATACAGACACAAACTCAATTTCATGCTTATTTTTATGTTCTATTCTATATCTTATTACTGTTTTACATTTTCTACATAGTTTTTCCCCTCTTTTAATTTTCTCACTTTAATTTTCATGATTTCTCATGTCAATTCCAAATCATTATATCTTAACTTTTGTCTGTCCTGTTTTCAATTCCATATTATCTTTTCTCATTAAAACAAATTTCCCCTGTAGTTATTAATTGGAGTATGACATCTTTATTCTTTTAATTTTATCCATCAAACTCTTATTTAAGCTTCAAAGTATACCTTTAAAAATTATAACATTCAATAATAATACATATTTTCCACTCGAATTCTGCTGTAACATTCTTAAAATACACACTAGATATTTTTTTTAAAAACATTTATACACACACACACATACTATATATATGAAGAAAAGCACTCATTCCATCCAACTCAATTCATCATTAATACTTCAATAGAAAATCTTAACTATCTTTAACATTTTTTTCAATTAAATATTATACTTCCTTGGAACCTTATAAACTTTCCATAATTATTTCTTTTTTAATCCATAGTTCTCTTCACTTATATTTTATAAATCATTTAATAATAATTAAAATGTTTCCCATCCTGTCCTAATTTAATTTCTCATTCACTTTATTTCATTTATTTATTAACAAACATTCCATTTATCATAGATTATGATACATATTTATTCCATCATTTTAATCATATTTTCTAAATTTAATTATTTCTATTTGTAAAATATAACAAATATTATATTATGTAACCTTTGCAGAATCCCTTTTTACAAATTAAGTTTTCACCCATTATCTCTAAATAGGCTTATCGTTTCACAATTCTTAATACCTTTTCCCTGTTTTCTCTATATTTTGTTTCTGTCCTTTTATAACTTCTTTCCTTTCCTTTCCTTCCCCTTCTTCTCCCCTCCCCTTTTACCCCATTGTCTCTCTACTTCTAATCTCTCTTCTGTAATCCCCTCTTCTGTTGCTTTCTAATGATTATAATCGTATTTTTCAAACTATCTTCTTTTTTAGGTTGTTTTTTCCAAAATCTTTAAACTTTTTCTTCTCTCCCCTTTCCTTTTTCCCCCCACATAAATTACTTGATCATTAAAGATGGCTCTTCTTTGTCCCAAATCTTCTTTGTTCTGAAAGCGTTTCTTGTTTTTATAAGTTCCAGATCTCCATTTCAGAAGAATTGGAAATAGCAAAGCCAAAGAACCGTCTCCCTTCTTGTGTGCCTTCTTGTAACTTTTAAGTTCCATTTTCAGTTCTTCTAAAAAGTGGTGCGCATTTTAAAACAGGTTTTAACAACCACCGATTGATTTGTAGGTCATCTTAAAAATGCAATAAAACAGAAATCCAAAGATCACCAAGTAATCAAATAATCCAAAGATGTTTCTTCTTGTTTTTTTTTTTCCAATTTCCTGGGATTCTATTATTTTGTTGCCGAAATAATATTATTTTGTTTCAGTTAAAATGTATCTTTAGGAATTTTTAGAAATCTTGTTGAGATTTCACTGTAATTCCTTTTAGTTCCAGGCAGTCTCCTCCATTTTCAGATCCTGCCCTTTTTATTCTTTTTCTATCTCCTTTCCTGCTTTGAACAAAAGCTTTAAGTAATCCAGAAATCTTTATTATCCCCTTTGACATTTTATTTTCAGCTTAAATGCCTATTGATGTCAAAGTGGATTTTTTTTCAAGTTCTTGCTTAAGTCCCTTAGCTGTCAATATAGGAAGGAAGAAAAAAAAAGCCTAAAATCCTTTCCCTTCCTCTCTCCTTCGCTGCTTCAAAATGCTTCTTTGGGAAACAATGTTATTTTTATATAGTTATAAATTCCAGGTACTTATGTTGTTGCTTTTGTAGTTTAACCCAGTCCAACTAAAACTTTCTCTTCTTATCTCTCCTTGCACTTCTTTTCCGGTCAAGTTCTTCTTTGAGGTGGCCATTTCTGACCATTGCTGGCAACTGCTTCAGGAAAGGGAGTTAAAGCCCAGCTGAAGGAGGAGAGATGTGGCTCTCCTCAACCCTTCTGGGCAGTCTCCCTCCTCTTCACCCACCTCTACAGGGTGGACTTAGCCCTGAATCCAGAACCGGCTCGGGGCATTCTGGCAGTGAGCACAGATCAAAACTGCGCACAATCGCGGTTTCGGTCTGTCCGGCGAAGGAACTCAAACCGGAAAGTCCGAATCTTTTTTTTTTTAATTGGTTTTTAAAGATGAACATAGACAAACAAACATAAAAACATCAAGCCATCTTCCATATGTATACATACATGTGCGGGTTGGTTTACAAATTGTTTTGTGCTTCCCCATTTTGTAGTCTTCAATTACAATTACATTGTATAATATTCTCATATTTTCAATCTAATCAAATACATTAATATTGTTAATCATTTGACTATACTTGTTTATTCATGTTTCATGAAATAATCATATTTGTTTTATAACAGTTCATATTATCATCTCAAATCTATCTTACAATCATTTTGTAGATATAATAAGAAAAGAATTACATCTTTATAATATTTATTATTATTCAAAGAATCTCATATTTCATTACCGAGTGTTAATTATCTAAAACATTGATAGAATAGATCCCAAATTTATAAAATTGTTTAAATCATCTTGTTCTTGATTTCAATGTCAAATCTACTCATTTCAGCACATTCCAATATGAATCTTATTTTATTTTTACAGCTGTTTCCTGGCTCTAGCATATGGAGGCATGTGACAAAAGAAATCAGCACCCCTCCTTTGGGTGATCATTCATATGATACGCTATAACAGAATTAACTTTATTTTTTAAAAAACAAGGCTAGAAAATCATTTTAATTGATAACATGTAAAGAAAAGTGTAAAAATAGATAGCTCTGAAAGCCACTCACAGCATCTCAAGCAAATCTCCAAAGTCAAAACTACATGCAAAAAGTAAAATTGGTCTATTAATTAGGAAATATAATCAGTGAACATTTGAAAAAGAAAAATATAAATAAGAAAGGGTTATATCAGGCACCATAAAGCACCATGTATTCCAAAATAAAAGTAATTTTATGCAACATTTCCAGTTACTTAAGTTGCTGTTATTTCAGAGGCAAACTGAAGAGTACAACAAACTTTCCTATTTCTCCTTTAGTTCTTCCAAATTCTATTAAGATTCTCCCCTTTAATCAAATGCTCATGAGCTTTATCTCCTTTTGTGTAGCCCTGGTACCTTGATTCTCGCTAGAAATTTTTAAAAAATAACATATTTTTTTCTACAGAAAAGGAGGGGGCAGGAAAACTTTTGTTAAGCATACTCATGCTGGTCTATAGATGTAATAAAGATTTGAATGATTGGTCCTTTTGCTATGTGCGGTGTTTCTCAGGAGAATTTTGCTTGACACAGAGAATATGTTTTGATTTGAACAATCTCCATTATGTGCTGCTGGAGTTCTCTGAAGGCCAGTTGACTTCATAACAGGAAACTTCTAAATGTACATGGTACTGACAGACTTTTCCATGTATATTTTTTCTTGGCAGAAGGAAGATATATTGTTAACAATTAATAATTTTCTTTCTTTTTGAAACTATTTCTTCTGGAGCTACAATTAATTTGGAATTCATTTCAGATATATCTGCTTTGCCATGTATAAAATGTTTTATTAAATTTTCAAAATTAGGTTTGGTGTTTACTCTCATTGTCTTTTTTCCCTCCTTCATTAAATTCTTTTCATTTTCTAGATTTTGGAGGACACTATGATATTCTCTCTGGCAGGATCCATAATCACTGCAAAATGTAAGTATATAAGTAAGTATATATATATATATATATTTGCTTAGTGCAAATCATTGGGGGAGGAGGGAGTCCTAATGTTGTCACAATGCTTGTTGTTCCATAATACTATAGATAATTTGATTTAGTTTGTAAGCTGAGAGGCTCCAGGCCTTTATAATATTTAAGGTGTTTTCTTTCTTGGACGTGAAAAGTTAAAATAGGGCAGGTGGAGGGAATTTGGGCTTATGCCTGAAATAACAAAATAAATGATAAATATCTTGAAATTTTTTATTTCAATTTCTCATCATGTAAAGTAAATAAAATGATAACTTTTAAAATGGTAAATCTTGATTGGGAGCAGCAAAATCTCAGTGTCCCAGGATAAATAAAAAATTCATGATATAGGGAGAAAAGGTCTTTATCTCCTTTTGCTTGGCCATCAGGTGTGCTTGTCTGAATTCTCTAGGTTATGTTAGAGGCAGATCTCAAAATAGCATTATATGATTTTCCTCATATTTTAAGGCAATTACCTTCCCAGGTGATTATGATATATTTTGAAATAACTCTATAACCTTTCTTTTGAAGAGACTGATACTTGAAGATAAAATGAAAAGAATATACAGAAATTCCATATAGCAGCCATGTCAGTATCCAAGATACCTTGGCAGATGCTCCCTAATACTAGACAATGTCGAGTCACTAATGAGAGAGAATATTTGTAGCTCAGACTTGAAATGAGGGGTCTTAGGTGCTCTTTAAGCTTGGGGTTTTTTTTGCAGATGTTTCATTACCAAAACTAGGTAACACTAGTGCTCCTAGGACTATTTCAGAGCACAGGTGCCATAATATAGCCTCCCATTATGCTGACTTTCTAAAAAAGCTTATCAGGATCTGATGAACAAAGTGTCAGGTTCCAAGTAATGCAATCATCACAAAATGAGCTCAGAGGCATTCTAATTCCTCAACGAACTGTTTTATTCTAATTACACTTCTTGACACGAAATGGTGGAAACCAGTACTGAAGATTTACCAGGCTTCCATGTTACTGTAATTAGAAGGTTCTCATTTTTCCAAAACAATGTCACATTGTCCAACCAGGATATAAAATAGTTTCCTAGAAACTTTCTCTGACTCAGCAGCAGTTGGAATGCAGCTGACTCATTGCCCAGCTATGTTGTTCTGGCTGGAGCTTCATCTTCCTCAGTTCTCCCCCACTTCATTTCTCAATGCATATGAATGCATCCCCCACTCCATTTCTGAATGCATATGATTCCACCACCAAACTAAATTCAGGCTTGACAGGCTGCCCCCTCCCCCAACTGGAGGAACGTTCCTGTAAGACATAAAGCATAAAGACTATCACTCATGCCACTAACCTCCCCTTTCCCCACCGGGAGGTCCCTTCGGCTTCTGAGGGTACATGGAATTGTTTTATCAACCTATATTTATCTTCCAGCTTTTAACCCAGGTTGCTTCAGATAGGGAGTATCCCTTCTAATGTGTCACATATTCTAACTGGCCTCTCTGTACCTTCGAGTCCAGGATCCTTTTTATTTCATAGTGCGTTTGACTCTCAATCACCAACACTTTGGATGGAGCTTGATCCATTGGTCCAACTTGTAAATTTACCACCAGTTTCAACAGACTAGTGTAGAATACCAGATGTATTTTCCCTAGTAATCAGGGAAGCTGAAGTTGTACTGTAACTGGCGTAATCACTTTAATTATAGGGAATAGCCTCATATATTTAGGACCAAGCTTTTTTGATGCCAATTTTAATTTCAGGTACTTTGTGGACAAGTACACCTTGTCCCCTACCCTAAATTCTTATTGAGAAGCGCGGTGTTTGTCAGCCTGCTGTCAGCATTCCAGGGAACCTCCATTCCAATCAGTAACTCCAACACAAGCATAATCTCAAAAGTACCTTTATTAGAATAGCATCTGTGGAATTTCAAAAATAAAAGTTTCCTGGACTTCCTACAATGTCCCAAACTACAAACCATCCCCTTTTCTCTCATCATCACATCACATGAACCAATCCCAAAGTAAGTTCCTTTTTGTTTCTGCGCCACACTCTATGACCTGAACTAACAAAAGAATTCTATTTTGTCTACTTAGAGCTACTCAATAAAATCACCCCCCTCCCACTTTCTCAAGCTATGTGGCAGCAATGCATAAGGATTCCATAGCTGACACCTGCTTTTTATAGGCCTCTGCTGCTTCACTCAGAGCCTGCTTGGTATTTTCCCATGCTTTTTTCAATGACTCTATCCATTCTGTTAGCGACATGGAGGAGGGTGGCTCCCTAGGGAGCTCAGGCATGGGAACAAACTCTATGCAAACTCTGGTCACCTGGAAAGGGGACAGACTGATACTACTGTGCACTGCGTTGTTATATACTACCTCAGCAAACGGCAACAACTCTGCCCAATCTGACTGTTGATAATTTACATAACACCTTAAGTATTGCTCTATGATGGCATTAGCTCTCTCTGCAGCACCATTAGTACTCGGATGAAATGCTGAGTTAAGCCCCTGCAAGGACCCAATAGCCTTCATGAATTCCCTCCAGAATCTAGTGGTAAATTGAATCCCCCGATCAGAGATTGCTCTACAGGGAACTCCATGCAACCTATAGATATGCTTGATAAATAGGTTAGCCAGTTTCCATGCAGACAAGAGTCCTGGGCAGGCTGCGAAGGGCCTATTTGAAGAACAAGCCCACTATGGTCCAAAGGATGGTGTTTCCACCCCTCTGAGGGAGCTCAACAATGAAGTCCATAGCTATTTCTTCCCAGGGTTGCGATGGATCTGCCACTTGCTAGAGCAAACCAGGAGGCTTTCCTGGCCTTGGTTTCATCGTTGCACAAGTAGCACAGCTTTTTACATAGTCCTCCACGTCTTTTTTCATTTTTGGACACCAAAATTGTCTTCAAGTCAGATGCATGGTTTTTACGTAGCCAAAATGCCCCACTTGCTCAGAATTGTGGCTTTGCTTAAGAACTTGGAGTCACAAACTGCTAGGCATATATAATTTTGATCCCTTCCAGCCTAGATCATCCTTCAGGGTTAGTATCCCCGGATTGTCCTTGTAACAACTGGACAGTTAGCAGCTTATCTTTTAGCCCTTGGGTTATCCCCCCACTTCTAAGGTCCTTCTACAGGCTGCCTGGCCTCGGGTTAACACAATGCTGTTTGGGAAGGGGAAATTATTGGATGGATCACTTCTTCCCTCGTGCTGTGGTATTGCAGTTTGTGTGATAGGACATCAGCTAAAATGTTTTTTCCTCTGGGATATACTTTAGTTCAAAGTTGAATCATTTAAAATACTGCACCTAACGGACCTGCTTTGGAGAGAGTTTACATGGAGTCTTCAGTGCCTCAAAGTTTTTGTGATCAGTCCATATTTCAAAAGGCACTGCATTGCCCTTCAGGAAATGTCTCCAGGTCAGTAGGGCCCATCGGACTGCGTATACTTCCTTTTCCCATATGGCCCATCTCCACTCAGTCTCCATCAGTTTTTTGGAAGTGTATGTGCAAGGATGCAAGTTACCCTCTGTGTTCTTCTGGAAAAGGACTGCTGTGACAGCCACATTACTGGCATCAGCTTGGATCACAAAGGGCTGCTCCAAGTCCGGGTGCTTGAGGATAGCAAATAGTCTTTTCAACTCTTCAAAAGCCTTCTGGCATTCTAAAGTCCAACTTAAGGGTTGAGTTGATCGTGGCTGTTGCAGGCCTTTCCCCATTTTCAATAGCTTGGTGATGGGCTTGGCAATCTCGGCAAAATTTGGGATGAACGGTCAATAGAAGTTTGCAAATCCCAGGAAACTCTGCAAATGCTGACGGGTGCATGGAGCTTGCCAATCCAGAACTGCCTTTACTTTCTCTGGATCCATCTCTATTCCCTCACTAGACACTTGGTAGCCCAGGTAGTCTAGTCTTTTTGAAACTTGCATTTTGAAAGTTTTGCATACAGCTTGGCTGCTAGGAGTTTCTTTAACACTTGGCACACTAACTTTACATATTCTTCCAAGGTCTCAGAGAAAATGAGAATGTCATTCAGGTAAAAGAGGACTTCTTCGTATAGGTGCTCATGCAGCACCTCATTTATGAGTTGCATGAAGACAGCAGGAGCCCTTGCAACCCAAAAGGGTTACTCTGAACTGGAAGCTACCAAGGCTGTTTTCCACTTGTCACCTTCTTTAATTTGCACTCTGTAGTATGCCTCTCATAAGACCATTTTAGTGAACACCTTCCCCTTGGCCTGGTGGACCAACGTGTCCTTCATGAGCAGGAAGGGGCACACATATGGTGTTGATCCCCCTAAAATCCACGTATAGCCTCATCGACCTGTCCTTCTCTTTGAAGAGGACTGGGATGGCTACTTTGGATTTTGCAAGTTGGATGAATCTGAGCCAGGTTCTCATTGATGTACTTTCTCAGCTCTTTCATCCTTAGGGGTCATGGAGTACATCTTTGGTTTGGGTTAGTTTGCTCCTGGCACAAATTTGATGGTGCAGTCAGTGGGGTGATGGGGTGGCAACACACTGGTTTTGTCCTCACTGAACACCTCTGCTAAGTCCTGATACTCCCTAGGGATTTGTGGGTCACCTGGGACTGGTTGCCATGTCATCATGGTGCTCTCGTTCCGGGCTTTGTTGGACTGGGGTTGGGTAGGACCCCCCCAATTGTTGGATGAGAGGGTTAGGCCCCACCGCTATCTTGAGCGTGTGGTAATCACCCTGCCATGTGATTGGCGGTGTCCACTTGTCCAACCATGCCAACCCCTGGATGACCAGCACTTTCATCTTTGGTGCCATGATGAAGTGGAGTCTGTCTCTGTGCTGACCCATCTCCATCTTCACGGCTTCTGTAAGAAGTGATACTGACAGGTCCACAATTAGTGATCCATCCAAAACTTATGTGTTAAGTCATCTTTTTTCAGATGTCCAGTTTTAGGATAGGCTGATCAGGCAGCAGGTACAACCCATGTCAATAATTGCTTTTACTTCCCCCTGACCCCCCCAGCATTGGCACAATGAAAGGGTGAATGGACTCACGATAGGACCACTGTCGTAGGTCAGTAAGATTTTATCTTCCTCAGAAGGGAGGAGACAGGTACTTCCACAGCTTGCAGGGCAAATCCTCCCCTTTTTCATCTCCCAGGCAGGTTCTCTTTTCTCCTCGTCGGACCACAAGTACCCGGTTCTGGTGTGGGGCCATTGGCAGTAGGCCCCAGCTGTCTCGTGGCTTCCTTGGTTGGAGGGGAGAGGGATTCTTACAATTCTTCAGGTTTATCTTTTGACTGTGGGTAGGTTCCTCGCAGTTCTGCCAGCTCTTCAGCTGACTGGCAAGGAATCTCCCCCAAGGCTTCCCTGTCAGGCACAGTGAGATACTTACACCCTAATGGCTGCATCTTAGGCAGGGGCCCTAGTCACTTCTGCACCGAGGATGTAGATATTGGGACAGTCCTCTTACCCTCAGGACCCAACTCACC
Source organism: Laticauda laticaudata (assembly GCA_004320025.1). Taxonomy (NCBI): domain Eukaryota; kingdom Metazoa; phylum Chordata; class Lepidosauria; order Squamata; family Elapidae; genus Laticauda; species Laticauda laticaudata. The sequence goes on from BHFT01051410.1 coordinate 23,934, forward strand.
CAGGGACTGGTTGCTGAGGGCTCCAGAAACTCCCTCAGGTCCGACCGGGGCTCTGTGTCACTTTGGAAGCTGGGCTTAGCTCTGCGGTCAGGCAGTCAGCTATTCTGTGGGAAAGTCTTCCAATCAGGCTAGAACTCTGCCCTCGCCATCAGGCACCTTCTCTTCCTCCCTGGGCCTTGCCTTGGTCATCATCGGCTGCCCCGGATGTTGGTAAATGGCTCTGGGACCACCCACTAGCTGGGTGGGTGCTTCTTCTGGCCAATGGGGAATCTACCAGCCTGCTGGGGCCCATGGGGACAGAGCTTCGATCAGCTGCAAAATGTCCAGCACCGGTTAAGAGTATAATTGCTCTGGTGGCTATAGTGAGCAGGGGACAAGGATCCAGGGGGCATATCCCCAGCCAGCCCCGGGTCATAGTTCCCACTGATCTGTGCTAGCCCTGACAACCTGGGCTGTTGACGGTCAGGAAAGCAGCTACCTCCCCCGACCATGTTGGGTTCGGCTTTGGGCTTTGACTGTCATGCTCCATCCTACCAAGGTAGTTCAGGAAATGCCTCATGTAGCTATCATAGACTGTGGGAAGGGTGGATTTGGGTAATCCAGGCTCACCCAGAGTGCTTCTTCCTTGGTAGGTGATGTCCCTCGGTTCCTCCTACTGCAGGCCCACCAAGGTTCCCGCCAATCCCCAGGACGATTCAGTCAGCTAGCTATCTTCCTCATCTCAGCTGGGGATTCTTTTGACTAGCCTCAGACCGCTGAGTTCCGGTAACCCGTCTCTCGGTCGGTCGGTCGGTCTCCACCGCCACTCCAATCTGCCATCGAGTGCCAATGGGACCCCGATGCTCGCTCAGGGATCCACTGTCATCCCCGGTGATTCTACTTCCTCCTCCATGAATTAATCTTCTCTGAGTCTTCTGTCCCCTTGGAGTATCCAGGGTATCAGGACCCCAAAATGTAGCCCCATTGGAGCAATGGTTTTAGAGTACTGGCTTAGTATCAGATTCCAAGTAATGCAATCACCACAAAACGAACTCAGAGGCATTCTAATTCCTCGAATAACTATTTTATTCTAATTATACATATTGGCACGAACTGGTGGAAGCCAGTACTGAAGATTTACCAGGCTTCCATGTCACTATAATTAGAAGGTTCTCATTTTTCCAAAACAAAAACTCACATTGTCCAACCAGGATACAAATTAGTTTCCTGGCAACTTTCTCTGGCCGAGCAGCAGTTTGGAATGCAGCTGACTCTTCGCCCAGCTATGTTGTTTTGGTTGGAGCTTCATCCACCTCAGTTCTCCCCCCCTTCCATTTCTCAAGTGTGTCAAATTGAATTCATACGATTCCACCACCAAACTAAATTCAGAATTGACACAAAGCTTATGCCACAGGCTGACACTTTCCAGTGAAACTTTTGCTTTTAATTAAGAAATATTAAGTGAAATAGAGCCTATTAAGTGGTGCCAAATGCGGTGTTGCCAGCACATGGAACATTTCGGTGGGGGTGAGCAGTTTGTGAGAAGTTTGTGATATAAAAGAGTTTGGAATGATTGAATGATGTGGAAGATAAAAGGATGGAGGATGGATGAATAGATGTTTGCATGCTTGGATATATCTGAAATTATGAATTATAGGTCTTAACTCTAAACTCATTGACTAGTTTTAGTCAAGCCATTGTCTTTCAAGCCTCTTTATGTGGGGATATTTTAGGGAGCAAAGATCATGATGACTAAAATAATAACTATGGTACAAATAGTACACTTCACAAAAGGTTCTCTGGTTGTTAAACTGTAGAATACGTCAAAAGTCTATTCAGCCTTTAAATAGTTTAATCACCTATGTTTGTTCACTTTTTCACAGGCCACCTAATACTTCTTTCTTCATATTGCTTCATCTGGCCTGAGTTTTCTATTGATTCAGTAGGGCTTGCTTTTTCCTAATTTCAGTACATGAACTGTGAATTGTATACATGTGTTGACCACCTAAAGACTTTTATCCTCTGATGCTTCTCTTTTTTTCCCTTTCTTTAGTGTGTACATGGGTGGTCTATTTGTTAACTACCTCAAAAGAAATTCAGCAAAAGCTTTACAAGGAGTTGGATCAGGTTCTTGGGAAGAGCCCTGTTACACATGTGAAAATTGAACAACTTAGGTGTGGGTCTGTTTTTATACTCATTTTTTTAGTGTCAGCAAATATCATCCTCCTGATCTCTTAACAAGATGTGAGAAGAGGATCCTTCTTCTTGCCCTTTATCAATTTATCACTTTTCAAAATCAATTTGAACCCTAGTATATTGCTGATATGCTTAATTTAAGACAGAGTTTGCCATGTGAGCTAGCTGACCCATTCCAGTACATGGGTAATCCTCAATTTATGACCACAATTGAGCTCAAAATTTCTGTTATTGAGATATTTATTAAGATAGTTTTGCTCCATTTTATGACCTTTCGTGCCACAATTAAGTGAATCACTGCAGTTGATAAATTACTACCCTGGCTGTTTAGTGAATTTGGCTTCTCCATTGACTTTGCTTGTCAGAAAGTTGCAAAAGGTGATCATATGACCTTGGGATACAGCAATAGTCATAAGTATGAACCAGTTGCTAAGCATATTAATTTTGATCATATGATCATGGGGATGATGCAAAGGTTGTAACTAAGAAAAGTTTGTCATAAGTCACTTTTTTCAGTGCCATTGTAACTTTGAACAGTCACTAAATGAATTGTTGTAAATCGAGGACTACCTGTATCTTATATCCTGTATCTAGTGAATGGGGCAATACTTAATGGGGTATTTGAGAGCAACAATAGGCAGAGCAGTGATGCAAAATGGGTGACACCAAGCCACATTTGTGAAAGACTGGAATTTTCTGAGCTTGGTGTCACCCATTTTGTATTAGATCTCAGCACCCCTTTTAACTACTTTTAACTACATAATTAGGGGAAGTTAAAAGGGGTGCTGAGATCTAAGTGATCCATGAGTGGCACTGTACTTTGATTTAGAACAGAGAAGGAAGAGAATTTGCTGGGGATGGGGAAAAAGTGCTTCAACTAACAAGTAACCATTTGAGCTTCAAGAAACAGAATAAAATTGGGAATATTAAATGGATAATTCCAGCCAAGTGGCATGTAATTCATCCAGGAACTGATTATTGTAACACAAGTTGTGCCATGACTGGATTAATGTTCATTAATCTGATTCTTGTTTGAATGCGGTCTCTGGAAGTTATAGGAATGCGTGTGTTTTAGGATTTATTTTTCTTTTTTAATCAAATGAAAACCTTGGAAATGTTGTGCTTGCAGGTATTGCCGGCAGGTTTTGAATGAGACAGTGAGGACAGCAAAACTAACCCCAATTGCTGCCCGACTTCAGGAGCTGGAAGGCAAAGTTGATCAGCATCTGATTCCCAAGGAGGTAGGATTGGAAGCTGGTGCTCTGATCTTCAATTTCAGTGAAATTACCATTTTAATTGGGAGGCTTCCTAGAAAGAGAAAATATACAAAGACAGAATGTTACTTTGTTTTTAAAAAGAGGCACATTAGTGGCCATGTAAACCAGAACTCTGAATTCTTTTTTTCAGTGCGCTGATTCAAAAAACATTGATAAGACTGCCCATCTCAAGCAATGTGACTCTAGATCAGGGGTCTCCAACCTTAGCAACTTTAAGACTTGTGGACCTCAACTTTCAGAATTCTTCAGCCAGCTTGCTGGCTGAGGAGTTCTGGGAGTTGAGGTCCACAAGACTTAAAGTTGCTAAGGTTGGAAACCCCTGATCTAGATGATGTATAACAAAAAAAGTCCAAACACCAAACACCCCAAATAGCCATATAATATTAAAAAAACCTACCTATTTATGTAAAAAACCTACCTACCCAAATAACCATATAATATATAAAAAACCCTATAAAATAGCAACTAAACCCAATAATTAAACAACCAAAATGGGTTCAACTGAGCTCAAATGCATTTTTGGTTTAATAAACCATTATATGATTGAGTGTTTTGTTTAGTCATTCAGGTGCTTTGTATGGTTTCTGTGTTTGTAAACCTAATTTAGTCAGGAAAGACTCAATTAAGCAAAGTTTTCCTTTTCCTCTAAATAGAATACCAATAACATTCTTAATTGAGAATAACAGGATCATGATCATGAGAACCAGTTCAATCTAGTGGTTAAGGCATCAGGCTTGAAAGCTGGACACTGTGAGTTTTAATCCTGCTTTAGCCATGAAAGCCACCTGGGTGGCCTTGGACCAGTTACTCTCACTCAGCCCAACCCACCTTACAGGGTTGTTGTTATGGGCAAACAGGAAGAGGAAGGCATGCTGGATATGTTCACTGCCTTGTATTATTTTCAAACAATAAAGGCAGGATACAAATGAATAGATTTGGTTATACGTGGAGAAGAAGGATTTATTAATAGCTGTTAAACTGACCAATTTAGTAAGAAAGCTATTAATAGTAAAATGTATAGTGCTCTGTGCTAAGTTATAGTAATGCAGTTGTATCATTAGAATGAGGGGAGATGGATGTTTTAGCTGTTCATAAATTACTTGGGAGAGATGCTTGGAGAACAGAATAAATGCATGAAATCTTACTGAGGCTTGCTGTAATCACTTTCTTTATGTAAAAAAAGGAAAAATTGGCAGTGGTGAACAGGATGCTCTTGGGACCATAAAATGGTCCCTGAAAGAGCCACATTCATCCTGAAGTTTTCCATCCCTGTTAACAAATAAGAGGGAGAGAGATAGTACATGAATATTGCTGTTATATGTTTTGTTCCAAATTAGTAGTTTTGATCAATAAAATATAAATAGTCCATCCTTGCTTGTGCCATTTCCAACAAAAATATCACCACTATAATTGATCCGTTTATTGCCATATTTACTTGGACATCAGTTCCAGAATATCTTCACCATCCTTATAAATCAGATTATGACTTAATTTCTTTAGGTGAGAGTATAGACATCAGACTTCTAGAAAAGTAGCGAAAGGAGGTGATTTCACGCAAAGATCTGGGAAAAAACATTTGGTTTCTATCACTTTTGTCATTGTCTTTTTCCTCTTGTAAAATGCAACAATTGCTATAGATGATTACATACATACTCATTTGGAATTATTATGGTCCATCTTGTCTTGAAATGCTGTCATTGTGATACTGCTTTACGTAAAGGAAATTTCTCTTTGAGGTTCCATGGTACTTGGCTGCTGTCACCTTTTTCTGTCCCTGATCTCTTCTTTTCTTCCAGATTGGACTAGTTTTGCATTAAGGATCTAAATCAAAGTTAAAGCAAAGAAAATATATCTCTGTCATGTATTTATACAGCTATTTATGCACATAATAAACTACTAGTTTGTGCATGTAATGTGATAATATTGTGCATGTCAGTGGGCTAATATGCTTTTTAAATTCTCTTACAGACTCTTGTCTTATATGCACTTGGTGTGGTCTTGCAGGACAACTCAGTTTGGCCATTGCCCTACAAGTATGGAACATATAAAACTTAGATAATAATGTTTCTTAATGTAAATTCATTTTTCCCTGCTAAATTCTGTCTCTTGGTACTATATGAATAGTTCCAAGAATAGAAATATATCATGACACATGGTTTCTGGGCTCCTCCATGTAAAATGTAGGTGTAGAATTTCATATTTGAAAACAGCAACAAAATGTATGTAAAGAAAAAACCCAGCAGATAAAAAAGTAGAATTATCCAAATGCATTATTTTCTCAGCAAAAGATTTTAAGAGGTTCATGATTGTATGGTGCATTTGTCAATTTTAGAAAATATTGACACTGCAGTTTAAAGGATGGAGTGCACCAGTCAAAAACTTTACATCATTATTTCCAGATATGGCCACAGAAGAACAATTTTGGCCTCAAAATTTGAATTCCAAATTTATTTATTCAATTCAAAATGTATTCTTCTATTAAAAATTCGAATAGAAGAAAACACTGTAATGCCTCCAAATGGCAACGTTTAATCTCATTCAATCAAGTAGAGGCAGGACCAGGGAGTTGAAATGAAGACATTGATTTTTAATCCAAGGGGATAATATGATAGAATTGATTGAAATAAAATTAACCAAACAGCTTAAAAAAATAAATAAAAAATCTGGCTCTGGAAACTGAACCATTACTTTGGGGGGAAGCAGAAGAGCCACCTTCTAAAGGTTGCTGTCATTTCCAGTCACAGAATTCATTTATAACATATTTTAATGTCAAATGTTACTTCAAGGAAAATAAATAGTCCCAGCATCATTTTCTCTGGAATGAAAAGGTAGAGAGGCCGAGCCTCCTTGGAGAATGCTGAGTGTCAAATGTTAGAGTTCCTTTAAAAATCAATTACTTTGTTTTTAATATGATGCTTGCAACTACTGGACTAAGTACCCTGGGTTTATCCTCTGCAAGGAATCCTGGATTTAGGCTTTGCAGCTAATGCTGGGTACTGCAGCATTTTTCACACACTTTACAGGTGGGTGTAAAGTACAGAATTTCCTCTGACTTCAGGGAAGTTGTTTTTTGTCATGTATATCTCTCTGGGTATAACATTACTTCTTGATCACTGCTTGTACAAATGCATTCTTCATTCCACATCAAAAAAAAATTTGTTTGGGTTAGGAGATGAGTTCAGAAAGGTCTGATTCCCCCCCCCCCCCC
>BHFT01051410.1:30604-45313 GCA_004320025.1 Laticauda laticaudata
TCCCCCCCCCCCCCCAAAAAAAAAAGCTTATATAAAAAAAGCCAGGCATCACCATTTCTGGACCCTTACAGTCTAACTCTTTTAAAACTCTACTAATTAAAACAAATTAAGGGATACATCGAACAAAACAGCTTTTCCAGACTTTGCTATTTCCCTGCAGAATACGGTTGGCCTTTTAAGGGAACATGATGAGGTACAGCCAACAGACAGCTGAAGGGTTGAAAAATAGAAAATTTATTCCCTAATGAAATATCAAGTTAATGAAAAACACACATGTGCTACACTACAGATTTTAATAAATATTGTGGTGGGGGTGGGGTGAAGTTGTAAATAACCAGGCATTGTTTTGATTGCTTTTGTCCATCCTTTAATTATGAAAACCCTACTGTTAGTTTTAGGTGAGGCTGGATAATTGCTTGTTTTTCCCTCCTTCCCGACAATGACTGTGAAACATGCTTTTCTCTCTAATGTATCATCTGTTGCTGAGCACACATTTGCTTGCAGACCAACTGGATTTAAAAAATGGAGGTGGCCTGGTGCAAGCAGCAGAGAAAGAAGGGAAGAAAGGGGAAAGAGATAACAACTCTATCTCTCACCAAATTGTGCCAAATCAGAAAATGTACATTGTGTGGATGCAGGTGGCCTTGGGCATTCTCTGCTGAAGAGCTTTCTAATTGCCAATTCACATTTCTTGTAGCTCATTTCAAGGAGTGGGTGGTTTTTGATTCTTTTCTTTTCTTTTTGATAGATTTGATCCAGACAGATTCAGTGATGAAGCTGCTATAAAAAACTTCTCTCTCCTGGGTTTTTCAGGAAGTCAGGAATGCCCTGAACTGAGGTGAGCGAAAAGTAATAATATTTTTTTAAAGGAGGGGGAGAGATATGCTCTAAATAGAGGGGAGGAAAATCAATACTCTCTTCTTCTGGCAGCTCTTGAGATCTGTAAAAATCCTCTTGATGTTCTTAGAAGATAGAATAATAGGGTTGGAAGGAATATTAAAGAGCTTCTAGAAAAGCATCCAGAAGTTGTTGTGGCAGGAGGAAAATCTCCCAAATGAGTCTAAAAGTCCCATCCCTCATTCCTTAGCCTCTCATTCCACACTGTCCAAAGGGTGGCTAATCTATCAGAGATTTTCTGGGAAGGATTCAGATGCCTACGGTAGCAAGAAGTGAGTTCCTTCCATGGGTATCTTTCTGTTTCTTTAACTATGAGTTCTAATTATTTGCCTGATCTTTTTTTCATGGCTAGGTTTGCCTGTACAGTTGCTATGGTTCTTCTGAGCGTGATTGTGAGGAAACTCCACCTGCAGCCTGTAGAAGGCCAAGTCATTGACACGAAGTATGAGCTGGTTACCTCACCCAAGGAAGAAGCATGGATAACCATATCCAGGAGGAACAAAGGAGAGGTGTGAAATTGTTGCGGGAAAAGAACACTTTTGCACAACTGACCACTTCCAATGCTTCCTTTGAAACATCAATCATCATTGAGCATTCTTTGGCTCAAAGTATTTTTCTCCTTTCCTAAAAATTTCCTTGGATCCTATAAATAAATCTGTAGGATTAATGGGAAAACTGGACCTTGTGAGCAGTGATTAATTTGCCCCTCACTTCCCATCAGGGGTGGGATTTGACAGGGTTAACTACCAGTTTGGTGATTTACAAGGTTCGGTGATTTACGATGTGCTTCCTTGCACACTGCTGGTACGCGCCTGTAAATTGTCATCAGCAGCCTTTGAAAAAGCCCTTTTTCCCTGCTTTTTTAACTGCAGCTGTGCCTCGCACGGCAGCTGAAGTTGAAAAAAATCAGGAAATAAAGGTCAGGTAAGAACCTGGGTGGGCAAAAATATCAGCAGACATAGAATCAGTTTGATGTCTGCTGCTCTTCAGAGCTACTGGTTCTACAGAGGTGGACAGAACCGGTAGAAACCCACCCTGCTTCCCATTGACCAGAGCAGCAAGAAATCATATATTTTGACCTAGAAGTCCTCAGCCATAAAAACCAAATGTAAGCAGTCACATTGTGGAAAGGCACTGCGCATTTGGATATAGGAGCTTTTTAAAATATATATTTTTAAATGAAATACAACTCAAGTTTTGAGTTATAGCAGAGAGAAACTTAAAGATGAAACATTGCTCTAAATTAAGATCCAATATGAGTAATGGGTTCATGCAATTCAATAAAAATGGTGGAAGCACACTTCCAATAAGAAACATTCTTATGTCAATTGATTATTTCTCTTTCTATCAGGGCTTGGGTGGAAATGTTAGTCATAACCGCAACCCACTACAAATTATGGGAGCAGTTTATTAGCAATGTATCTTAATATATGTTCCATTGTTTTTAATGAGATGTAGTCACAGTTAATTTTGAGACCAAGGTGAAATTTGGGGTGGGTACTGGGGAGAAAATTGGTATCGGTCATTTTGGACTCTCTTAACAAAGAATAATGCATCTCTTTTCAAAAAAATCTGGGCTTCCTTGTCTTGAGAGATGAGAAAGATGGCATGCTATATTTTTTGTTCTTTCCTTTGCGATGATTGTTGAAGAATTGCTAGTGCATTATGTTTTTTTTAGTAACAATTTTGATCAAAATCTAAAGCAGTCTTTATGTGTAATTAACGTATTATGTGTAATTAACGTATCTCCAAGGGGAGTTTCATATTCATGTATACCATTTTTTTTATAGAGCAGTTCTGTCACTCTTCCTTTCCCATTGCTGAATTTAATAGTAATCATACCTATTATTGAAATAGTATACTATAATATAGAAAAATCAAAATCAGTTACTTGACTATACAGGGCAATAGCTTGGAACAGCAACCTTGGGGTTTTGTTTTCTCTTAGAATGTGTGACTCAACTTATGTTTGGTAGTGAGTCATATTTGTTATTTTACAAAACTGTTCTTTAAATTTATAGGTATTTTTCCCAAATGGAGCGGGTGGGGCATATTTGATAGTCTACCTTGACAGACTGTATAAAAAGTGAAGCGGTGTGTGGATGAGTGCTTGGATTGAACTTCCTTTTTTGTATGGGTGTAAAATGAGAGACCTTAATCTTTGGGTATCTTCCAGCGTAGCCATTCCCCAATATTCTGAAGTCCGCATTTAAATAGATTGCTTTGCAGAATGATAAACGTTATTAGTATCAGAACTGTATGAGCCATAGAACAGTTGGAAGAAACTGCTGCTGCTGCTAGTGATTATTGCAACTTGTTACACTTCATTATCCATATATTTTAACTTTTTCTGGAAGGAATTCATGGGGTGAGGGTGGGGTTAGACAACGGACTGGTTTTGAAAGCTTTTTTTCTTGCCATGGAGATCTTATTGTATAAGAGTACAGCCCAAGTAAATACACTGACATTATCTTAGACATGTTGTTTAGTAAAATTGTCATTAAGCATGTTGTTTGTAAAATCATTCAAAGCTCATGAAGTAGAAATATGCGGATTACCTGCAAGTTAGGGATGAAATAGTTTTACTTTCTGTTTCACCCATCAGTATCAAATTATACTGACCAGTGAATTCTTTTTCTTCCATTCAGTTAATCAGAATTCTTACTTACTGTCTTGCTATTCTAACTTGATCCTTTCAAAATAACGAAGCTAATTTGGTGCAGTGTGGTTATAGAGCATCAGACTAGAAATTGGAAGAATGACCTGGCCAGCTGGGCAACATTGGGTCAGTGAGACACATTTAACCATAGGAAGGAGACCTATCTCCAAAATCTTGTCAAGAAAACTGCATGGACTAATACAGGAAGTCGCTAGGAGTCAAAAACTCTCAAAGCTGCCCCCTCTCTGTAAAATGGTAAATGAAATATTGCAGCTTCTTTCCATGAATAAATTGTTTAATTGGGTGTAAAGGGTGAGCTATTCAACTCAATGAGCTTCCATGGCTGAGGATAGTCCACAATCTGACTCTCCGATCTCCACCAATAATCCTCCTCCTCACACAGGAGTGGGATTCTACCAGTATGAATTGGTTCTATAGAACTGGTTGTTACAATTCTGCGCACTTTAGAGAACCAGCAAATCACACCACTCGCTGTCCCCCCAGTCACTCCTTACCTGGCATGCGTGCCATCCAACTTGCCTGCATTGTGCCTTTGGCTAAGTTTTTGAAAGTTGCTATTTTTCCTTTTTTCCCCTGATGATCAGCTGTTCTGATTATCAGCTGTGTCGGGTGATTTAGATTAACTCGAAACCATTGGATTTCTTGCTTTCTAGCTGATCTAAATCACTGTTGTACTGCTTTGCCTTCGCCCAGGAGGCTTCCCTGAGGTCCAGTCAGTGGTGGTATTTAGGGGGTTGGTGGGGGGAGAAGTGGCCTGAGAGCAGATCTAAATCATCCTTAGGACTGAAGCTTCTATTTTTCAGTGCAGACTCAAGCATCAGATTGCAGAAAGACCTGTGAGTGAATCTGTGATTTTGCAAGCAACTCAATCTGCCTTGTCTGATTTTGGGTAAAAGTTGCTCTTTCTAAATAAAAATTCAATATTTACACACATGGTTGTGTTGTGAGTTAATTTTGTGAATTTCCTTGCTAGCAAATTTTATGAGTTTGCAAGCAAATTTTATGTGACGGACTCAATCAGCAGATTGCAGAAAGGTAGATCTGTAAGTGAATCTCTGATTCTGTGAGCAACTCAATCAGCCTGCCTGCTTTGCCTGACTTTGGGTAAAAGTTGTTCTTTTTTTATATAAAAAAATCAATATTTGCATAAATATTTACAATATTTACATAAAGCCATGCCCAGTCAGTCACATGACAACCACAAATTAGGCCACACCCACAAAACCGGTTAAGAAATTTGAATCCCACCCCTGCCCTTGCATCCAAAGAAGGCTCTTATTTCAATGCATATTTCAAAACATTTTTTTTGGATTTACACATCGTTTCAAAATGATTGAAAACCAAACCAGTTAAAAGTTTTAAGTTCTGTGTAACAGAGAGAGAAGAAATGTTGACATTCAGTTTTGACAATTAAGTGGGTTATTTTTATAGAAATGGCTGGTGGTTATTATTTGACATAATTAAGAAGCTGATATTATAACTCTACTATGTATTTTACTGCACTGAAAAAAGTCAGAAATCATTGCTTTTTGCTTCTCAATTATTTTGCCTTTATCCCACGTCATTGTAATGCTTTTAAAGTTGTAGCAACGTTTTGGCAGAATCTCATCTGCCATCATCAGGCTTCTGTATTGAGTTCCTCTTAGTACAGACGAACTCAATACAGAAGCCTGATGATGGCAGATGAGATTCTGCCGAAACATTGCTACAACTTTAAAAGCACAACTACAATGAAGTGGGATAAATACCCGGAAGAACTGAACAGCATATATATGCTGAGTTTTCACGAGTATTTGTATGTGGATTCTTTGGTTATTCGGGTTTTCTCCCGCAAAATATGGAAATATCTAGTCAATGTTTCGATGAAGTCCATTCATCATTTTCAGGCTTGTGTCTTTGGCTTTTGTGCTTCTCGGGTGCTGCAAGCTCACATTATTCCAAGAAGCCACAAACCGAAGACAAAGCCTGAAGATATGATGAATGAGACTTCATAGAAGACGTCGCCATCGACCTACTCCCAATTTTACGCGGAGAAAACCACAATAACCAAAGATCCACATTGTATTGTATGTATGTATATGTTATGTACCCGTATACACATACACGTATGGTTTTTTTCAAGTCAAAAAAAAAGTAAAAAGTCTGACTCACAGACGAACACAATATAGAAAGTTGAATGATGGCAGATGAGATTCGCGAAACGTTGCTGAATACCTTTAAAAGCACAACTATGATTGTACGTGGTAACAATACCCGAACATATCTATCTATCTATCTATCTATCTATCTATCTATCTATCTATCTATCTATCTATCTATCTATCTATCTTGTTCACAAAACTTGAAAGAATAACATTGGAGCTTTTAAAATTGTGTCTGGATATACCTAATGACTGTTCAGAATTCGAACAATATTATTAGCTACAGCAGGAAGGCATTTAGAAGGTATTTCAGAAATAATTCTTTCAAATTGTTCATATAATTTAGGAATAAATCATGTGGCACATGCAGATACTTCCCTGCCTGTTATTTGTTTTAGATATTTAATTATATACAAATATACATGTGTGTGCTTGTGCAACAATGTATTTTGCAAACTGCAGTGTTGTAAGCACAAGGTTTGGCATCATCTTGATTTATAAGAGAACATCTGGGCTTATAGGTATTCTCCAAAAATATAACTGCATGATAGCTTCAATCAAGTTCAGCAAAATTATTGCTTACCTGCACAAGAATATTTTTGAAAAAGCTTATATTAAAAAGAGGTAGTAGAGAGAGGGCCACCCTAAGAATGACGGAGAAGGGGAGCAATCTCACCAGTTTGCCCTCAGGGAAATCTCAGAGAGTATTTGTGGCAACTATTCTGTGAAAGCATCCATTACATGTTCCCAACATTCTAAAAGTGTGTACCAGCATTTCTACTTATTGAGTCAAAAGATAATCTCAAAAGAAATATAATTGTCACACATACTATCTGACTGTCTTTACATTAAAGTGGTTTCAGAAAGCCTTACTTTCTGAAACAGGGAACAAAGGTTTGAATGCTTCTCAGATGAAGCATTTCAGCAATGTGAGAAAAAATGTTTCAGAGGCTCCACTGAATTGACATGGCTACTAACAGAGACGTAACCTATGTTGAATAGGACTTAGAATATGGGATAGACTAGAGATGTACCTACCATTACAATGCTGGGCCAAGTTGACTGTGGTTGGCACTGGAGTATTTTAGATTATTCCTGATGGATTTTTTCAAGCTATTTTGGTTACGGCTTGTTTGGGGTGGCTCAGGAGTTTAGAACAGCCACAATAACTGATCACAAAATCAACACATCTCAGTAGTCACATACTCAAATTGGCCTCTTCCTTTGGCTGGGATAGAGTTTCATGGGTGATCCCATTGACATAAATGAGTCACCATCTGGTTAAAATTGGATATACAGCCATATTCATGTAGGACTATGATAACCCAAAGGACTATGTATATGAGAGTTCATATAAGTGCTTCTGCTGATGTTTCAGTTGAGTCCTAGAATAGGGAACTCATAAGTTTTGTATACACATTTGCCTCCAGCACTCTCAGAGCCATCACAGAATCAGCCCTACTTGGAAGGGCTCAATGAACTGAAGCAGCAAAGAAGACACTACAGCTCAGGTAGGGAAAATTTGTCTCATATTTGATAATGTGGAGCAGGGGTTTCCAACTCCCTGGTCCGTGGCCCAGTACCAATCAGTGGCCCATTGGGAATTGGGCCACACAAGCGTTGGCCAAGTGTGAAACCATCTCTCTTCTCTGCCCCGCCGCCACTTGTCCACAGAGAGGTTGGAGATATAGGGAGTAAGGAAGATGGCTCTGACAGAGATAGGCCAGATTCATTATCAAAACAACAATGGAAAAACATGGCTTAAGCCACAAACAAGAAAAAGTGATGTTCAAAAGATTCGGGCAGACTCCTTCCTTATTCAAATGAACCTAAAGGGGTGGGCAAGTAAAGCATAGACAAATTTGGAAGATTCTGTTAATGTAGGAAATGTTGATAAAAAATAGTTTTAGTCTTCATGTGGAGTTGATTACTTGGTTTGACCGACATTCTGGGGCTGACAATCTTATAATTCCTAAAGATGGGAACAGGCTGTTTGGGGCAGTGTCATGTGCCCACTTCATCCTTGCCCTTATATCTGCATGCCATGAAAATCTGGGAATGGACTGCCAAATTGCCCCCTGAGGAAGGGGTGGGTGGGAAGGTTGCCTTTCTGTTTAACAGAGGCATTTGCAAAACAAGGAAATCCACTAGTCTCCCGGGAGATCTTTCAGAGATAGTTCCACTGCTTTCAAGCCTAACAGCCACTAATCCCCATGGCTCCATGAATTGGTCCAATCCCTTTTTAAAGTCAGCCAGGCTGGTTGCCAGGACATCTCACAGAAGCAAATTCCAAAGTTTAATTATATATTATTAAATGAAAAAAAAAAAAGAATCTCCTTTTGTCGGTCCTCCAAGATTAAATGGGTAATTTTTGCTTCTTGTATTTTGGGAGAGGAAATAGTCTACTGTATTCATGTCACACATAATTTTGTACATGGCAAACCTATTTCTTATTTTTATCAACTTTGGCTACATTAACAGAATCTTCCAGATCTGTCTATGCTTTGTAGATTTAAAAGTCTCTGGTATTGCAATCTTTCCTTCAACTCATTGATAATCTTAATTGGTCTCTGAAACTGCACTATTCCAGACGCAGTCACACCATTGATTTGTAAGGGTATTATAATATTGGCACCTCCATTTTCATTTCCATTTCTTCTTATCCCTAACATGCTGGTGACTTTTTTTCCCAGCAGATGAACACCAGATAGGCACTTTCATTGAACAATTTACCATTACTCCAAGATCTCTCCTCATCATCTCTACTAGCTCGGATACCCTTTGTTTGTAGTACTTAACAACTTTTGGCACCAATATGCACTGCATTATACATACTGGCTTGTGTCAGATGACATCTGTCTTTTTCATGCCTACTCCTATAATGCAGATATTCCCCCATCCATACCTGCAGGTGAACTAAAAAAATTAGAATATCATGCAAAAGTTCATTTATTTCAGTAATGCAACTTAAAAGGTGAAACTTATATATGAGATAGACTCACTACATGCCATAACACCTGCAAGGTCCTGAGCCTTTAAATGGTCTCTCCAAATCTGGTTCAGTAGAAAGCACAATCATGGGGAAGACTGCTGACCTGACAGTTGTGCAGAAAACCATCATTGACACCCTCCATAAAGGTATTCTAATTTTTCAAGTTTTACCTGTAATTCCTGATAACTGTATCAATTCACTAAAAGCAACAGTTTTAGAACAAATGGGTCTCTGCTTATAGGTGAAAGTTCTTTTTGTCCGTTTTAATGCTTTATATACGAGATGCATCTGCTTACATCCTTTCTATTTCTGTGCTACTAACGCTGTTGTGGACGTTCCGTGTACCTTTCGCTTCCTCCCTCTTTCCGTTTTCAGCTGCAGTAGATGTGAGTTGCGAGGATGCCCAGAGGATGCCGAGAGGATACAGCGGACGGTTTAAACGGATGACAACGGACGTAGAACGTTTGTTGCCGATATGTGTCGCGGATGTACATCGTATGTGGCAGAAAGTTCACTCGCGCTCAAAAAGTTTTGTGCAGCTCAAAACTTCTTGCGCAAGATGAAATCTCAGTTGGACTGATGCTAGAGGGATAGAGCGTGTGAAACACGTATGCAAGTGAAGTACATACAACGGATGCAATCGCGTTTTCAACGGATGGCAAGCTTTTTTGTCCATTTTACATCCTCTTTGCATCCGTTGGTGCAGTGGGACATGGGCTTAAGTTTCACCTTTTAAATTGCATTACTGAAATAAGAAACTTTTGCACGATATTCTAATTTTTCGAGTTTCATCTGTAGAGTACATTTTATCAGCTTTGGCTATTGGGCCAGTTGTGTTTTTCCTAGATAATAATAACCTCAGACTTTCAGGTTTGATTTCCCTAATAAGCTCTTGTATATCTCTTGGAAGCTTCAAGTAGTATAAAATTAATCTTTGGAATTAAGATTAATTCTAAAGAGATCATTTTATACCAATTTTGAAATCTTTATAGTGGTTGCAATTTGTTTCCATTTAATATAAGATTTTACTACTCTGAAAGCCCTAAATAGCCTTTTTTCTTAGACCCCTGATAGAAAGTCACCTCTTTGGAGATTGGGAGTCTCTTCCTATGAAAGCTATTGCTTTCTCTATGGTTGCCATACATTGTGGAATTCATTTCTCAAGTTCATACAGTGATTGTCATCCACACAGACCTTTGACAACCTTTAAAGCTCTCTTTCAATTGGTCTACAAAGAAAAGAAAAATGTATCTTATAAACAGGGGTTAGCAATGCAACACAGTTTCCATGAATGCCAGAACATCTGTAATCCAGCAGTAATACCTATGCCTCTCCCCGATTCATTTAAATTTGGTGTAGACAAAGTCTTGAAGTATCACCATATTACATTATACAAGACTTGGATAGTTTGGGTGGGTGGGTGAGGAGGGATTGCAAGTTACTTTATATCAATTCTAGTGTTGTTTTTTTTAAATTGTGCTCAGGAGAAGCTTTTGCTGGGATAAGTAAAAGATCCCAGTTAATTCCAGCAGAATATTGACTTATCCTATTGAAAAATTTCCCTTAAATTGGGAGGATTTGGCGTGACTATGAATATGTTTTTGTGGTTTTCTTAAAGGGATGAACCATTGTTTTCATTCAGAGTGGGGGGGTTTTCAATCGCCAAGTCTAACTTGGTGTTTCCTGAGGATTTACTATCAAACTATTTACTTGCCTCAATCCTGCTTAGCTTCCAAGCCCTGACGAGGTCAATCAACCAGCCTATAGATAATCTTTTAAATACAGGAAGATCTCATCTGAGTATTCCAGGTTGAGTTAAGTACAGATATGCTAGGCATTTGTGCATTTTTTTTCTTAGTACAAATATCCCACTGACTCTGGAAACTGAAAGCAATCTGTGAGACTCTGATTGTAACTAAAAGTGTAAATGCAAAGTTTCTCTCCAGTGCTGCAGCATTCAATCATGCCGGCACTGCATGGGGTATTTCTGAAATTTATGACTCATCATTTGCTTAGCAATATAAGCATTCATTTTTCAGTGCTGAATAATCCAGTTACAATGCCAGTGTTCTTTATTTAAAACATGTGATCCATTAGCAGTGCTTTCTGATTAAAAAAAAACATGTTTTTGCTGCTGCTAGAACAAAAAATTGTAATCAGCAACACAAATGCACATTCTTTCTTCATTAGTGTGATAGACTATATTCTATACAAGAGCCAATTTAAAATTAACTGTATATCAAGCTAGATCAGCCTTGCTGTGAGGAAAAGATAGAGATTGCCAGTCCATGCACTGCATGTCCACTTTTAGGTTAAAATCATTATATACTGCACTAGGGTACCACAATGAAGAAAAATGGAGTAGGGGCCATCACAAATAGAAATATGAAATAGTTTTTACTCATAAGGAGGGGGTGTGAATAAAAGGATAAAAGCTAAGTGTTACCATGACAATTTTTGCGTGAAGACACTTGTTTCAATCTATTTGATTCCAACCCCTCTTGTTTCTCTTTTGTAATGGTGTTCTTAAAATTCCCTTCATGTCACAGCTCTTCAGTGAATAATCCCTGCATAAAATGAAGATGAAGGCTATAATGTTATCTCCTCTGTTAACACTTACTGAAAATGAGAGCTTCAAAAGAAGCTGACATTCCTATTGCTTTTTTCTTTAAGGTTCACAAATGGCCTTGCTCTCAGGAAATCAGAGATGGGAGGGGGTTCTGATTTCATTTAACTCAACTTCTCCCACTGAAATTTTTTCCCCACTGCTACAAGATTCTTCACTGGAGGCATCCAGTCTCTACTTTGAAATTTTTGTGTAAAAATAAGATACTGTAACACTGTATTTTTAATCTGTATATCCATTTAACAACACCGAGAATTCATACTCAAAACTTAACTTGTAACTTAAATGTCTCAACTGCATGTATGAAAAAGAAATACAATCATTCAATTTAAAGATATATGAAATCTTAGAAATATAATATGAACTCCCCTCTTTCTCTTGGATTTAAGCCTGCTTCCTTATCATTATGCTTTATAGTAGAATTAAATACAATTAACTCATCATTATTTCATTTGCAGAGAACAAATTATTATTCATTGGGCATGCTCCAATAACATATTTAACTAGTTCAGGGGTTACTATGCCATGGGAAAACTAAGTGGGTCAAACAGCCCAATCAACCATTGTCAGGAGTTTTGGTTTAATAGCAATAGCAATATCACATAGACTTATCTACCACTTCACAGTGCTTTCTAATCAGTTTACAGAGTCAGCATACAATCTGAGTCCTCATTTTACCCACCTCAGAAAGATGGAAGGCTGAGTCAAACTTGTGCCAATGAGACTTGAACTGCCAAACTGCTGGCAGCCGGCAATCAGCAGAAGTAGCCTGCAGTACTGCAGTCTAACCACTATGCCACCATGGCTCAAAATAGTCCTAATAATACATAGGGAATAATACATAGGGAACATCTTTTTAAATTGTTCTTTCATTTAATTATATCCAATTCACAGAGACTGTCTGAACAGGTTTCTATACTTTTCTTGGTAAGATTTTTCAGAAGTGATCTGCCATTGCCTTCTTCCCATGTGTTTGGCCCAAAGTCAACTGACTTTTTGCTTAAAACAGGACTAGAACACATGGTCTCCTGGTTTCTAACCTGGTCTTAACAACTACACCAAACTGGAGCTGTTTGAAGATTTAAAAAACACTTAAAAGTTCGATACGACAGTTTTCCCTCCGAATGCCATCATTCTGCTGAACAACTAATTCCCGCAACACAGTCAAATTACTTAGTAGGACTGTATTACTACTATTCTTCTCATCCTTCCTATTACCCATCTCTTCCCACTTATGACTATAACCTTGTTGCTTGTATCTTGTACCTTTACAATTTATTTTATTTGTTTCCTAGTATGATTTGATTGCTTATTAGTAACCTATGACTGTCACTAAGTGTTGTATCTTATGATCCTTGATGAATGTATTTTTTTTTTAATGTACACTGAGAGCATATGCACCAAAGACGAATTTCTTGTTTGTCCAATCACACTTGGCCAATAAAGAATTCTATTCTATTCTAAAACCACATTTGCACCATTATTGTTTATTTTAGCACGAGAGGTACTTGCTAGGGACAAAAGGCAGGATGATAGAAGTATAGGAATGCAATTGAAAAAGAAGACATATAAATAAAGAACATTTGCAGATGATTTCGTTTTGATACTAGAAAATCCCCTAGAAGGAACAGAAATATTAATGGATACATTAAAAAGTTTGGTGCGCTAGCTGCATTTAATTTTTTTAAAAAACAGATTAACTACAGGTGAAGCCAAAACAAAAAGATAAAACTGGCTTTTGAACTGAGAAGAAAGTAAAATATTTAGATATTACTAATACACTTTAATATGAATTGTACCAGCATAATTATGTTAAACTCTGGAATGAAGTTAAGAAAAATATCTTAAATAGAGAAAAGTTAAAACTATAATATCAGTGATAAAAATAAATGTACTATCCAGAATGATGTTTTTATTCCAGGCAGTATCAATATTGAAATTATGTAGTGTTTAAACAATGGCAAAAAGATTTATCAAGGCTTATATGGCAGGAGTAAAAAGAGAATAAAATAAGTTTTTACAAAATGCAAGGATTAGCATTACCCAATCTTAAATTGTATGTTACTGCATGTTGTTTCGTATGGATGAAGGAATAAATATTGATAAGAAATTTTAAAAATGTTGAAGTTGGAAGATTACAGTTTGAGATTTGGATGACATGGTTTCCTATGGTATGACAAAGTGAAAGTGCTTATAATTTTTTTTTTAATCTGAGAGTTATTTATTAAGAATATGGAATAAATCTAAAGCTGGTTAAAGCTGGTTAAGATATGAGGATCTATTAATCCAATATAAGGGGGAAATTAAGAGAACAAATAGCTACAGAAGGATGTTATTTTCAATGTTTTTTTTGATAAAATAGAGATTTAGCATGCACAAAAGGACAATTTGAATTGAGAAGAAAAACAATTTGAAGTTAGAGCCATGTACAAATGACAATCAAAGCTAAAATGTATAAATTATTAAGATTTGAAATGATGAACAGGTTAAAGACTGTATGGTGAAGTGGACTGCAATTTTTTTTTATAACTATGGATATATGAGCGAAAATATGGAAAATAAATTGATAAGCCAGGTGGTTACTGAAAGTGGAGGCAATGTTGTGATGCTGCAATACATATTTTATTATGGTTAAGAATGGATGTTATCCATGCAGACCTTTAAAGGATAAAACCAGTACTTCGAATTGTATCTGGAAACCTATTAGAAGCCACAGACGTCTCTGTAACACAAGTTTAATGGGCCACCATTAATCACCCACCAGCATGTGTGTGTCTGTATTTTGTATTAATTACTGTTCCTGAATAAGTCATTAAAGACAGCCCAAAACACATTACAGTGAGCAAGTTGCTGGTGCTCAAATGGTTGCAATAAGGGGACTTGTTCATTTATAAAACAGATGCCATATTGAAACTTTTTTCCCATTACACATTTAAACCAATCAGTCACTAATGTAGTCAGAAGTGGCAACGTTATTACACTAAGTGTTATATATTTGCATGCTCACCTAAGATAGGTCGGTCCGGATGCCGGGAAATTTGAAGAGCCATCATTGGCCACGAACCACGAGCAGTCCGCTATAAAAAGGCTGCCGCGGTTTCACCGGCAAGCAGTTTCTTGAGAGAAAATAAAAAGAATAGAAGATCAACTGGGTCTCGGGTCTTTTTCCCACAACGCAACACTGGCAACGAAGGTGGGATTCTGAGGCAAAGGAGCCCAGTTGTGCACGTGGCAATGAGGACTGAGCGAGATGAAATGGCCGGGAACAACTCGCCACCTGCACCATTCAGCCTAGAAACTGAAGACTGGGAATCCTACATCAACCGATTCCTCATGTTTCTAGAAGGGAGCGATCTCCAAGGAATATCTGAAC
>BHFT01051412.1:0-10352 GCA_004320025.1 Laticauda laticaudata
AACCAACGGATGGCAAGTGTTTCTCTCCATTTTACATCCTCTTTCCATCCGTTGGTGTTGTGTGACATGGGCTTTATTGACACTAGATTCCAAACAATGTTGAAATTGGCTGGTATCGAGCATAAGCATTCTGCACCTTACAGGCCATAACGTTTATAGAACAAAGAGGGCAAATGTTACAAGCCATGGCTCGCACTATGTTATCCGATTCAGGTTTGCCTGAACTACTGTGGGGTGAAGCCATAATGTGTAGCAACCATGTGTTAAACAATGTGGTGAATACAACAACTGGTGAATTGCCATTCGCTCGGCATGGCAGAAAACCAAATTTAAGTTATCAACACATATTTGGAGCTCCAGCATGGGTGCATATTCCCTCACAAGTAAGACTTAAAGGGAAACATAGAGCTAGGAAATTATTTTTCATAGGTTATGAGGCCAACCATATATTGTTTAGATTCTGGGCTCCAGGCACAGCTAATATTTCTGTTACCAGTTTTCCAGAACTGGTCAGAACCTGCTGAATACCACTTCTGCCATTTATTTTAACCATTGTAACTTGTGTAGAGATAAATAGCTTTCAAAATCCCCAGGAAGAGCTACCAGTCATCCTGGACTATTGAGACACAATGTCAGGTGGTGCTCCATTCAAAATCCAAGAAAGAAATGCTTAGACTCCATTAATATAGTGAAAAACATATTTTACTGGAAATCAAGTAGTAGCATCAAAGGAATTCTGAATCTGAGGAATTGCACGTTAAAAACCCATATACAAAGTGATGGCAACCTTCCCATCCACAATAGTTCAAACTGTCCATCCAATTAAATTTGAATATAATGTCATGTAGGGCATCTTCAGGTGGTGATGCAGACATCTGTCCATTGACCTTGGCCTATTTTGATAGAGTTGCGCATGTGCAGTGCACAGCAAGTAAGCATAAACAATAAAGTTATTGTTTATACAGCATCAGCCGTTGCCTGTCAGCCGGACGCCCTGTTATTTTGCGGCAGCCGTGGCCACCCTTTATTTTTAAATAAAGTTACTTGCTGAATGATGCTCTGTGTTGCTTCCGTTATTCCCACTGCTTACTACTCAAGCCAGGGCATGATCCTCTCCCACATGACCAAAAAGCATATTCGGGCTTCTAGGATCCCTTTATCCACTTTGTCTGTAGACCCAAAGCAAATTCATGATTCTGTTTTCATGGAAACCTTTTAATAGTACTGGCTCTAGACTACATGGCACTCCTAGGCCACATTGAGTGATGGCACCACTTCCCATCAATGCAAAGAGTCAGCCCTCCCTTTTTCCCTCCCTTTTTATTTAAAAAGGTTTAAATAATTGTTATAGCTAAAATAGTTCTGTCTTTTTTACTTCTGACAAAAAAGTCAGAAACAAATGCCACAGATGCCCAATAGATAATTTGGATTCCCACTTAACCTTGATAGAGTCCATGCAATCCAAAGCTGAAGAAAATTAAATTCCAAAATATTAGGTGAGCACCACAGGATCATAAAATCCTAGCCAAAATCTGAGAATGCTTCAGAAGAGTACAAAGCAAAGTAAAGTCAAGTGTTGGCTACTCAGTGTCATGATGATTTGCTTTTAAATGCTGATTGCTGGCTCAAGAGTTTCCCATCTAATAATCTGCTGCTGCAGCCCCCTTTCGTACCTATCTTATGACTTGGAGGCTTCATGAATGATCTTTCCTTGCTTCTCTCACTACTATGCTGTTTACAGATCCTGTTCTCTGATCCTGGGGAACTTGTGCATGGGATTAAACTCCTGATGTTTAAAAGGCCATCTCCCAAATCCTTTTGCAACCTGTCCCTACTGGGTAGTAAATCCAGTATAGCAATACAAATGCAGCTTGTTGTATTCAGAAAGCATACTTTACCACCAATGCTAAAAGTTGTATAATAGTCTAAAGAAAGACTATTCTATGACTACAAATTCAGTTGCTACCCAATGTTACAAGTGGAAGATGATTCAGAGATTCAGAGAGAAATTGATTCAGCTGGCACTTATCACTACCACAAATTTTCTTAGCACAAGCAATATCATCTGTGATGTCATCATCTGTCAAAGCTTCCAAAGAGGCAAATTGGAATTTGTCCAACTCCAGATGTTATGGAGATAGGACACTAATTATGTTAGGACACTAATTATGTACATTATACAATACATTCATGTCCTTAGTGGTATTGTCTACTTTTTGTACAGCTGGTGTAGACCATGAATTTCCTCTTCTCATGTTCTAACCATGCAGAGTAACAACTCTGAAAAATATAGTGGACNCTCATGTTCTAACCATGCAGAGTAACAACTCTGAAAAATATAGTGGACCAGTCATCAGTTTCCCCTCTAGAGCTGAATATGCTGGATATGCAGTCTTCCCAACAGTCTCATTGCATTTTTGGAAAGGAGCGAGAGAAGAAATCTCTCACTTGTGTCCAAGAACTAGATTTCTCTGACAAACAGGATCGGGTTGTCAGCTCAAATCAGCAGGAATTGTAACTATTGCTGGTATTTGTAAGCTCTCCGGGGAAATACACTTCTTTTATAGATTTATTTTGCAATTTGATCCTCATTCATTGTCTCTATATGAACAAATCACCCACCCAAATCAAAGTACATCGTAATGGTCACTTCCTTGGTGCATTCAACCCACATGCCTTCTATTACTCATTAATTCTTAATCTGATCCCACCATTAAATTGTGAACAGAGGTACCATTCCTGCTGCACTGGGATTAATTTCGTGGCTCCAACCCTCAGTTCCATCTATTAAAATGAATAGAAACACCCTTACATGCAAAGCTTTCTGCTTATTTCAAATGTATGATCCTATCAACAGATTTTCATACACTGACTTTCTATCAACCAAATTATATCTTTTTTCTTATCCTTAGTAAATATTCTTCCAAGGTACATCCATCCATCTATTTGTTCTAATCTTTCACCATAAATGTCCAGTATAACTTGTTAGGAATGTAAGTCACTTAACAGTTGGGTTTGAAATACAGTATATAAATCAGGATAGACATTTTAATACTGTCTTTTTAAAGCCCATGTCACACTGCACCAACGGATGGAAAGAGGATGTAAAACGGACAAAAACATTTGCCATCCGTTGGTAAATGCGATGCTTCCGTTTTGTACTCACTGCGTCCGTTTTTCTTCCTATCTATCTGTCCAGCAATCCGTCTATTGACATTCATCCGCTCAAAAGTTTTGAGTTGCTCAAAACTTTATGAGTGGAAAATTTATCCAACACGTCCGTTCTGCATCTGCAACGCATACGGGGAACATCCGTTCTGCATCCACCGGCAACGTTACGCGTCCGCTACATCCGCTAGGAATCCGCTGCGCATCCGCGCACCTCGCATCCGCGCCAGCGGAAAGCGGACACAGGGAGGAAGCGGAACGGACGCGGAATGGACGCGCAGCATTCGTAGCACGGATGGAGAAAGGATGAAAGCGGATGCAGCTCGCATACAAAGCATTAAACGGAAAAAACATTCGCAGAGGGGACCTATCTCGGATATTAAGGATGTCTAGAGGATGTCTAAAGGATGCAAAAGGACACATAGGGGAAAACCTATACTGCCTATAAAAAGGGGAACAACTCACCTGGATCTCACTTTCAGTCCAGCAGCCCTGCTGTGCAGACCTCTGCAGCCTTCATCTGTGCCTCTTGCTCTTCCACAGCATCCAGTCATGTCCACCATGGATCGTAACACAGTCCTTTTGGCAGCCACCATCGTTCTGGCACAGTGCGAAGCCCTCTACAGGCTCTTTCAACCTCTACTACGGGAAGAAAAGGAGGTGGCCAAGAAGCGTCTAGGTCCGAAGATGGATTGGGAGAAGAGCAGAGTACGGACTGTACAACAAGCTGATGGTGGAGCATTCCAGAACTTCATGAGGATGCCTCCAGCCATGTTTGACGAAGTTGTGGAAGAGGCTAAGACCCAGGTTGACCAAGCAGAGCACCAACTTCTCTGGCCCAGCCTGGACCCTGGCTCAAGGTGGCACTGACTCTGTGCCACCTGGCCTCAGGGGCCACCTACAGGAGCATGCAGTACGGGTGGAGGGTGCCACACAACACCATCAGCATTGGTGGTCAGAGAAGTGGTGGCAGGTCATCATTGAAGAATACCTGCAGGAGCTCCTCCAGTGCCCCACCACTGAAGAAGGCTGGAAGAAAGTTGAAGAGCAGTGGTATCAGAGGTGGAACCTCCCCCACACAGTTGGAGCCATAGATGGCATAGATGACTATGTCTTTTCCATAGTCGATGCTGACTACAAGTTCATGTACATCGATGCTTCAGGCAACGGGTCAGCTTCAGATGCCCAGGTATACAACCCCAGTGACCTCAAGGAGGGGCTGGAATGCAACCTCATCGTGGGCTTTCCCAGATCCAGAACCCCTGCCCAACGACACACAAGATGTGCCCTACTTCATCATGGGGGATGATGCCTTCTCCCTCAGAACCTACCTCATGAAGCCCTACACTTCAAGATACCTCATCCATGAAGAGAGCATCTTCAACTACAGGCTGTCCAGGGCAAGACGGGTGGTGGAGAATGCCTTTGGCATCCTGGCCAACAGGTTCAGGTACTTCTCACCACCATGCAGCATCACCCAGAGACCGTGAGGAGGATCGTGGAAGCTTGCTGCATCCTGCACAATCTCATGCGCACCCACTACCCAGTGTTCAGAACAGGCCTGTGGATCCAACAAGGCAATTGGGGACATGGAGCCTGGTGAATGGAGGCAAGGCGGAAACCTGATAGACACTCAGGATGTGCAAGGCCCCAACAGAGCTTCCACGTGAAGGGAAGAAGCAGCGTAGCCTCCTGAAACACTAGTGCAACTCCCCAGCTGGAGCAGTGGAGTGGCAAGACAGGATGATAGCTGATTAATGGAAGCTTCCCAGCCTGTCTCATCACACTGATGAGATTGGTCCATGTATGTTGGGTGGGCCTACAATGAACAGGGCGTTTAATAAAGAGTTGTGTTTATTGATAATGAAGGACCATAGGTGTGGCACCTGGGAGGGTGGACCATACAGTCCCACTATGCTTTGCAATGGAGGTTTATCTATCCCCACAGCTGTCTCCACCATCCCACAGCTAACCCATCCCATAGATATTCTTAACCCATCCCACAGGTATCCCTGCCCATCCCACAGCTATTACCCATACTAAAGGTATCCCTGCCCACCCACTGCTATCCTTACCCATCCACAAGCATGCAAAGGCTTAAACCATTTCTAAAAAGTTTCCACCAAGACTTTAATTTGAAAAAAATAAATGAAGCAAGTGTTTGAAACAAAAAAATCTTTTATTAATAACAAGCTGTAAAAGAAAAATGACCCAAGTCAAGTGTCCAAATAAAGTCTACAGGTAGCCACCCAGTCTCTGGCATTCTTCTCTGTCACTCAGAGGTGTGCCCAGTCTCAGGGGTGAAAGGTCCAGGTGCTGTGGAGGTGGCTGCTGCTGGAAGTGCTGGTCTGAAGCCGCCACTGGGGTGCCTGGCCCCGAGAGGACAACAGGAGACGGTGTGTTGAGGAAGCTTCAGACAGCTGGCTCAGCCCTGTGATGTTGAGAGCTCCTTCCTCCATGCCATGGGGTTGTCAGTCCCAGTACCGATGACAGATGTACTGAGGCCGGGCTTGGCTGTTGGGGTGGAGGAAAGAGCAGTGTAATCAGGCTGTCTGGTCTGCAGCTGGGTGAGGACTGGCTGGGTGGCATTGGTGATGTGGGTGGCATCGGTGGCATCAGTGGCATCAGTGGTGTGGTTGGCATCAGTGGCAAATCGGTGGCATCAGTGGCATGGGTGCATCGGTGGCATCAGTGGAACCGGTGGCAATGGTGTCGTCCGATGGACCTGTGCCTGGACTGGGAAGGGCTGCTGCCTGTGCTGCTGAACCTCCTGATAGCCCGTAGCCCTGGTAGGTGAGGGCCTGTGGAAAGCCTTGGAATGGGAGGGACATCAACTTGGGGTGGAGGTGGAGGAGCAGACCTGGACTGGGTGGAGCAGGTTCATCTGGATCTGGAGGGTGTGTGAAGCAATCTGTGATCCTGTGCTTCACCACCTGGTACTGGGGTTCCGCCTGTCTGTGAGGGTCTGGTTGACATCGGTGAGGAAGGGCTGTGATGAAGGATGAGGAGTCTGTGTGGACCAGTTGAGAGAGGATATGTATGCTGCTCCTGATGGTGTCTCTTATCGCAGCAGGACAGTGTGGCTCTGCCCCTCCTGTCTGGCCTCTGCCTTTTATGTGGAGGTGGAGCTGGGGGTGGATGCGGGTTGGACTGGGGTGGAAGTGCCGTGTCCTTTTTCCCACCACACCAGGGAGTCCTCCACGCACTCTGCCACGGGTACCACAGCTGTCAGGGGGTTCTCCATCATGGTACGCTCCACAGACCCCTGCCTGGAGACAGGAGCTGACTCTTGGCCGAAGAGGACTGGCTCTCAGCAGCTGCCTGAGAGAAGGGTAGACAGATGGCTGCTCCTCGGTGGGGGATCTCACCCTCCAGGAAGCTGCACTTGGCCATGATGTAGATTTCTCTGTCCGTCAGCTTGACCGTGGCCTGGCCAGATTTCTTGAGGTGCAGCTTCCGTACCAGGTGTGCATATGTTTCCACCAGCCGAGGAGCACCTCCGAAGTGTAGCCCAGGTTCTCCGCCTTCTCTCTGCAAGCAACCTGCTTCCTGGTGGTCCCTGGTAGAGCCTGTGTTCCCTTCCGCCAGAGATAGTCATTCTCTTTCAGCCACTCCAGCACCTCATCCTCATGTTGCTCCTCGATGAAGTATTGCCTCCTCTCCTGTTCTCACGCCATGCCTCTTCCTCCCTTTGGCAGGACCACATGGACACTCATCAGAGGGGCTTCCAGGTTGTAGGGGCTACTCCTCCACATCACCAGCAGCAGCAGCAGCAGCACCAGCAGGATCATCATCATCATCAACAGCAGCAGCAGCACCAGCACCAGCACCAGGAGGACCAGGATCAGCAGCAGCAGCAGTGCCAGCAGCACCAGCAGGACCAGAATCAGCAGCAGCAGAGTAAGCACCAGCAGTGCCAGCAGGGCCAGGAGCACCAGCAGACCAGGAGCACGAGCAGGACAGCAGGACAAGCAAGCCAGGAGCACAAGCAGGACGAGCAGGACCAGCAGGACCAGCAGGACCAGCAGGACGAGGAGCAGCTTCAGCAGAGAAAGCACCAGCAGAAGCACCACCGCCAGAAGCAGCATCAGCAGATGAAGCACCAGCAGAAGCACCACCACCATACAAGCATCATCAGCTCCTCCAGAAGCAGCATCAGCCAGAAACACCACTGCCAGAAGCAGCATCAGCAGAGTAAGCACGAGCAGAAGCACCACCACCATAAGTATCATCATTCAGCTCCCCCAGAAACAGAAGCAGCAGAAGCCCAGCCCCAGAAGAGCGAGCCCGTGCTGCAGAAAGCCCCAGCAGAAGCAGAGTGAGGGCCAGGGGGTGGGAGGGTGGCCCTGTCCCTCTTGTCAGGGGTGGCAGCAGATGGCTGAGGGCTTTCTTTTCCTCCCCATGGTTGTGGGGTTGCTGGCTGGCAGGCAGGCAGGTAGGCAGGTAGGCTGGCAAGCAGGCTGGCAGGCAGGCAGCCAGGCATCAAGGCTGGCAAGAAGGCTTGCAGGTAGGCTGGCAGACAGGCTGGCAGACAGGGCTTGCAGGTAGGCTGCAGGCAGGCTGGCAGGCAGGCAGACAGCAAGGCTGGCAGGGAGGCTGGCAGGGAGGCTGGCAGGCAGGCTGGCAGGCAGGCTGGTAGGAATGCTGGCAGCAAGGCAGACAGCAAGGCTGGCAGGCAGGCATGCAGGCAGGGCAGGCTGGCAAGGCAGTCGATGTGTCTGAAACAGGTCTTTCCTCTTGAATGGTGACCTGCTTGGGAGCTGCTTTCCCTTTATATCCGCGGGGCTGACACAATGCATCCTCCCCGCATGCGCAGTGAATTTCTAGGCATCCACTATGCTTCCGCTAGGCATCCGCTCGGCTTCCACTGTGCATCTGCTTCATCCGCTGTGCATCCACTGTGCATCCGCTTCATCCGTTCGGCATCCACTCTGCATCCGCAGTATCCGTTCCACGTCCGCTTTGCTGCGGTCCCCCGGAAGCCTTGCGGATGTGCCATCCACTCCATCCGCTTCCATCCGCTAGGCTTCCGTTGAGCATCCGCTTTCCATACGCCCTGCGTCCTCCCCCATCCGTTCCTTTCTGTGTTATTCCGCTCTGGTTATGCAATTTTTGCCCCTTTTGATCACAGATAACACGGCATGCATGGAACATTTTTCTCATCCGCTGTGTCCTTTTTACAAACGTTTTGCACCCGTCGGCCAGTGTGACAGGGCCTTAAGGGAAAGCTAAAATTGTAATTGGGTGTGGTTCCTCAAATGGCCATAAGATGGAGCCAGAAACCTGGTTTCTCAGAGTGTTGCCGTTCCTGCATTTCCCTATTGACTGCTGCTGATTGTCGTTATTCTTGTATTCATGTGAGTCTTTTACTGTACTGTTTATGATACCGGACTTTGTTATTGGATTATCCCTGGATTGAAAACTGACTGCTATAACCTTGTATGACTTGGACTGTTTGTTGGACTTTGCTTAACTGTTTACTGGAAATAAAACCTACATTTTACTATGCAGTGTATCTGTGTGCTGATTGTGTGTTATTCTTGACCATTCTCACTACGTCTCCCTGTGCGCACTCATTCTCCTAACAGGGAATTACCTCAACACAACTTGCATAATGTATGGCTATCTCCTACCTCTGAAGGTATATGTTACCTTTCTCAATTCAAAATCACTGACAAGAGCCCTCTGTGCTCTTCTAATTTTTGAGGCATAGCCTTGGAGGGCTTTGGGAACAAAATGGCCCACCAAGTGGCTGTGGGAAATTATGATTGAAAACCTATCTAGATCCTCCTGAAATTTTTCAGGAGGTTTTGCAGGAGAAACCTTGCTTAACATTTTCCAAGTTAGCCAGGAGCTGCCATTAGCTTTCTTCTGCCATCTTCTGTTTGCAGTTTTCTGCGTATGTTTACCTGAACAGAGTATGTTTATCTAACAGAGTGAACTCTGTCAAGGATCTTGGAGTACTCATCTCAAATGACCAAAGTGCTAGAGCCCACTGTAACTACTGTACATAGCCAAAAAGGCATTAAGAGTTGTGAACCTAATCTTACATAGCTTTTTCTCTGGTAATATTACACTAATAACTAGAGCATACAAACATTTGCTAGACCAATACTCGAAAACAGCTCATCAATCTGGAACTCACATTATGTATCTGATATTAACATAGTTGAGAAAGTCCAGAAATATTTCACGAGAAGAGTTCTCCACTCCTCTACTCGTAGCAGAATACCTTATGCCACCAGACATGAAATTCTAGACCTAGAAAACCTAGAACTATGCCGCCTTCGGTCCGATCTAAGTATGGTATATAAAATCATCCATTGCAATGACCTACATGTCAATGAATACTTCAGTTTCAACCATAACAACACAAAAGCAAACAATAGATACAAACTAAAGGCAAACCGCACCAAAACTTGATTGCAGGAAATACAATTTCAGCAACAGAGTGGTCAATGTCTGGAATACTCTACCTGACTCTGTGGTTTCNGGAATACTCTACCTGACTCTGTGGTTTCTTCCCCAAAAACTTTAACCTTAGACTTTCTACTATTGACCTCACCCCTTTCCTAAGAGGTCTGTAGGGTGCATGCATAAGTGCACCAATGTGCCTATTGTTCCTGTCCTGTTGTTTCTTTTATTTTTCTTATATGTATCCATGTATTCATAACTATGTTTTTAATTATACCTATTATCTTATAGGCAATTGACAAACCAAATAGAATAAATAAAAAATAAATAACACAAATGCCTACTAATCACATTTAACATGCCGTTCAGTTTCCTTTATTGCATCATCTTCAATTGAAATGCATTAGCCAAAGTGTGACATTTTGACATTTATATTTTATTCTGTTTTACTAGTCCAGGTGAAATGTTAATAAATATTGCTAGACCATGCATGATATGCCATAAATAAATTAGGTATTGTTACATAAAAGTTCTTGAACAGATTGAATTCCACCTGCATCCACAGGAATTATTAAGTGACTATGGGCCAATTGTACTCCCTCTCTTAGCCCACTATCCCTTAAGGGAATGTTTCAGTTGTGGGGGGGGAACTGGCAGGGGTGCTGCATGAAGTAAAGGGCCTGTCACATAGGCTGAGGGATGCAAAACGTATGTAAAAAGGACACAGCGGATGAGAAAATGTTCCATCCGTTGTTATCCGCTCTCAAAAG